>JBBCBC010000010.1:31688400-31913367 GCA_037126765.1 Stenogyne calaminthoides | reverse complement strand
TATAAGCAAAACACACACATCGCTTCTAAAAGCAAAAAAACTGGAATCACACCCTCGTGCTTTTATATGTATCGAATGGAAATGTTTGCTTCCGCATCAGCGCAAAAATTCCATTTCTTAACGGACCTCACGTTAAGAAACCGTAGAATCAAGACTCAAGAAGAAACCGAGAAACCGTATTCCGAGAAACTGAGAAATCAAGACTCAAGATGGAAATCGATAATCAAGACTCAAGATGAAGACCTCAAGATATCACCAGAGAGTCTGTGAAGACTCGTAAGCATCACCGGCGACTTCTCAAGACGCCGAAGACCTGTAAGACCCTCAAGACTCGTAAGACTCAAGACATGTACACGAAGACCTGGCAACCAAAGATCAAGAATAATGTCGGCGCATTGCACTACCGAAGACTCGCAATGTACCCAATGCTCAAGATAAACCCTAATGTTCCAAAATCGTAACATGGTCTATCCGAAGGATGCACATCGAAAAATGCATTTAACTAAGAAAAAGTTGTGTTAAGGTTATATCACTCAGAGAATGTAACCAAAAGAGCCGCTGAAGTTGTCTACCTTAACCCGGAGACAAAAGTCAAAGAGTAAGACAACAACTTAATATCGCCATCGACAAATTGACAGTCAGTTTGAAAAGATGTCGGAAATCTTATGTTCCAGATCGCAAAAAGTGATAATCGGTTACATGAAAGGCTATTGCCTAAAAAGCGTGTTAGGGAGTGTCAAACCCTAAATATAGCCGTTTCTCACACACCATAAGAGGAAACTCGCGAAGCTATCTCTCCAACGGATAGTTTTTCAAGAGTGGCCTTGGTGTATGCCTATAAATACTTGTGACCTCTACATTGTAAGGTTCTGAAATTTGTAAGCAACTCAAGAGCTCAAACTTATTATTGCAAGTTGAAGCACTTTCGAAACCCAAAGAATTTTCCAAGTGCTTTAAATCGAAGAGAGCTCATTCCACTAAGCCTAGCTTGATAAGATATATCAAAGCTTAGTCGAGATATCCTAGCCTTTACATTGTTCTTTATTGTAAAGGATATCTCATCCTAGTTGGAAACCAACCAAGAAACCCAAAACCTTTTTGTAAGGTAGTTTGAGTGTGATTGTTGGTGAGATTGGAGTTTGTAAAGAGTGAGTAAACTACATTGAGGTAGTCGAGAAAGCTCTAGAGAAGAAGTGAGTAATCTATCTTGGATGTAGAAAAGCTTGTGTGAGTTTTGAGTTAGTAAACTATAGAGGTAGTCGTGAAAGCTCAAAACTAGAAAGGTTAGTAAACTACGAGGTAGTCGGAAAGCCTTAGGAAGTGATTAGTGAATTTCTCTGAAGAGATCGGGGAGAGTGGGCGTGGGAGCTTGAGTCTACGAACCACTATAAATTGATGTGTTCTTTGCTTTACTATTTTTGTTTTTGCTTAACATTTTGCATTACCTTGTTTTGAAAGCATATTTTCAGCGATATTCGGGTTGGAATCAATCCTTTGAAGCCTGCATCGAATTGAATCACATCCTAATCACTATTCCATCAAAGGAAGGTTTTTAACAAAAAGCTTAAAGCAGTATAAACTAAGGGCCAACCATTCCAAGACATCCGAGTAGCTAGAACGGATAGTTACCAAACCGAACTTACTCTTCCGAGGAGGGTTCGATAAGTTAGTTATCGATCCAAGCAACTCAGAATCTCTGAAAACTCAGGATCACTTGGGATTATCTCGAGGTATAAAAGCGGCCAGATCTTTGTCTCGAGATAGACTTTGACTCAGGCGATTTGTGCTTCTCAGACCAAATCATCGAGACATCGACCCAAAAGTGACCTCGATGAAAAGTTTTAAAAATCAACACGTGTATTCCCCCCATACGTGCAAGACTCGTTTAAAAGGACCAACAGTCCATAAATGTTTCCCACCCTAAGCCTTTTTTATATAGTATAGGTATCATTCATCGGAGTTATGGCGGAAATTGACGAAGGACGGAAGTTGACGATTAATTAAAGGAATTTAAATTAAAATCGTCTCATAACTTTTTGTTTTTTATTGAAATGGTCTAATAATTATCAATTTTTCAAATTTAATTCTACATATATTCAATTTGATCAAATTTAATCCCAAATTGTCTAAAAAGTCGCTCAATATTGCCCAAAAGCAGCGTGGTTTTGAACACGTTTCTTACCTATTTCGGTTAAAATTAATTTTTGTGAAATATCTTAACCTATTTCCACCGTACGTACATAGAATATACAATTATACATGCACCATTTGGCAGCTCTAAGCAATCTCTAGTGGTATTGAAATTAATTAATTATCACCCCTATTAATAATTAATAGTGTAATACACATGAGTATACTCGTATCTCACTTTTGTAGGGATGATCAATTATTGGGGGTTTTGAATTGGTTACGTTTGTAGTATTTTCTAGATATTTTACTATTTAGCAAGTAATTATAGACTAAATGAATTAATGATGAAGACAAATTATCATTAATATATGCTCCTTAACTTTTTTTTTCATGAAAGCAGACTTTTATATGACTAGTTTTTTACCACGTGCTTTGCACGTTATCATCAAGTTGTTAGTGGAAATAGAAGTTAAATTTGTACGTCGAACCTCTTATTAAGTTTTAAATTCTTATTCTTTATATATTGTGTTTCTCTTGAATTCTCTCGTGATATATTGTAACGTTTGAAGGTCTTTGCCCCCACCAAAAATAATTGTTATTTTATCATGATTTTAATTCTCAAAATATGTATAATTTAAACATCTCAAACTTGTACTTAGAAAAAACACATATCAAATTTATTATATAGAATCAGATATTGACATTATCCCATAATCTCATCTTATTATAGTTAATATTTATAACAATTGCACAATGCTTTTTAATTACTAAATGTCAAAGTTTTTTACCATCTGCTTATGCAAGGTGTGAATTTTGTGAGTTTTACTAAAATAAAGTAATAGAGAATGCAGAGCATTGTTTTAAATAAAATATATATTGCAAGGACTAAAATATATAAAGCTAAAAGTGGCATGGGAAAAAGACTCATTTCAGTGCACGAGTGGGTTCCTGGGATTTGCTGCGTGGATTTTGCTAAAATGAAAGTATAAAGACGATGTGAATTATTATTTAAAATAAACTAATATTGTAAGGACTAAAATGTAAAAGGGTCAAAAAAATGTTCCCACCCCTAAGTCACTTTTATAGTGCATGGTGTGGGGTTCGTGGATTTCGCTGAATTGGAATAATAGAGATTGTGAAACATTGCAAGGCCTAAAATGTTCAAAAACTAAAAAGTGGCGGGGGGCAAAAAAAAAAATCATTTGAGTGCGGATGGTGTGATTTGATTGAATTTTCTTTGAATTGAAATTATAGAGAAGATGTAAAGATGTGAAACTATATGTAATTATATATATTACATTTTTTATATTATATGGATATGGACTAAAATGTATAAAGATAAAAATGGGAAAAATTTAAATGTTTCCCACCCCTAAGCCACTTTTTTTATATTAAAATGTATAAAGATAAAAATGGCGAGGGGCAAAAGGGTCCATAAATGTTTCTCACCCCTAAGCCACTTTTTTATATAGTGTTGGGAAATGAATTTAATAAAAAGGATTTTGATTAGATCCCAAAACCCCCGAGTATGACATGGTCGGGATAATCTTGATAGATGAGTCGAGATTAGGTTTTAAAGTGTTGGGATAAGATGCACCATGTATAGTCGTGCCAGATATAGAACGCGGTTAGTTTTCAAGACTCAAGAAGAAACCGAGATATCAAGACTCATGAGGATACCGAGAATCACAAGACTCAGAGAACACGAAGACTCGAGAACTCAAGACTCGAGAACTCCCGAAGACTCGAGAGAACTCAAGACTCGGAGAAACACGAAGACTTCGAGAACACAAGACTCGGAGAAATCATCAAGGCAGGAGTAATTATCGAAGACTCGGTAATATCTTGAATGCTCAATATATCCCGAATGTTCCGAGGCCTTTGAAATTTGAGGAATATGGCCGATTGGAATCCGGTGGCGTGGACCAACGAAAGGAAGACAACTTGCCTGAGAAAGCTGCAGAACTTACAAAGAATAGTATGGATTTGAATGTAATTCTCTCCAACGGTAACATTCAAATCCACACTATAAATACAAGTTCTTCCTTCATTATCAAGTGTGGATGCGTGGAGATCATGCACAAAAATGCTACAAAGCCAAAAAGATCGTTATAGTCAAAGCATTCCCACCCTAGAACACAAGTGCGTAGATATACAAATATATTCAAAAAAGTGTTCTAGAACCCAACCTAAGCAACCCACGATGTATCATAAGCTTAGAGAGATTTTCCCAATCTAAAGACCGAGGAAATTTAAATCATTGTAAGGGAAAATCTCACCATAGTTTGAGACAACACCAAACCCAAACCCAGTGGTGAAGTGAGGTAGTTGTTAAGGCAATCCCAGTAGAGGTGATAAGTCCCGTTGGAGTGTGAGCTCGTTAAACATCTGTAAGCGATCCCGAGTGAGGGGTGATAAGTCCGAGTGTGAACTCGTTAAACATCTAAGAGTTTGAGTTAGTAAACTCTGAGAGGTAGTCGAAAGCTCGTGGTCGGGTTGAGTAAGTAAACCACGTGGAGTAGCCGTAAAGCTTCGGGGCCGAAGTTGAGTAAGTAAACTACACGAGGTAGTCGTAAAGCTCGAAGTTGATAAGGAATTTCCTAGAGAGGAGAGTGGATGTGGGATTTGGTTGTCCGAACCACTATATATTCTTTGTGTTGTTTCTTGCTTTATGTTTATACTTGTCATATGCATCTAGTTATAAGCAAAAACACAAACACATGAGCTCGAGCTTAAAAAGAAAAATTGGAAACACTCGTTCTCTCCCGTTTTATATGCACCGAAATCAAGCGTTTTTGCTTCAAGACGCCGCATAAAATGGGTTTTCAACCGGGACCAACAAGTGGTATCAGAAAGAGGTGCTCAAAAGATTACTTCTTCAATGTAATCGCCAAGCGAGATCTATTTTTTAAAAAAAACACATCTCGATCCGATTCCAACAATTGGTATCGAGCAAAGCGAAAAGTTTTACCACAACAATGGAATAATAGAACTTTTCATTGATAAAAGACCAAGGTCGGGTTACATTACAAGTTACAAATGCAAGAGAACACGGAGGTCAATACATAACTCTAAACCCTAAACCCTCAAGCCATAACCCTAAACCTTCATCCAAACCCAAACCCGATCTCTGGGGTAGTGATTAAGAGGAGGGAGAGAGAGATTTTAAGATCTCATGCTCTCATTTTCCCCACTTAACGAGGTGAGGGGAGGCTTGAAAGGTAATCTATCCCAGGGAACCCGATGGACTCTCCAATGGAGTGAGAGAGCGGCCTTGATAGGATTTTTAAGCCAGAGCCCTAAGAAAGAGTCGATTGGGCTCTCCAATTCGATTAAATGGTGAGTTTGATATAGGAAGATCATTTGTTATGCGATCAAGTTCATATATCAAACTCGCGTTCATTTTCGATCGAGTCTGCGCTATCTTGATTCGTCATCCGAAAAGACACACAAGTTGCATACGATTAGGAGAAGTGTCTTACCGATTCTTGACAGATCCGCCACCACGATGGTAGAGAAGCTTAGCAAGCGATTGTATGAAAATCTTTGATGACGATGAGAACATAAAAAAAGGACACCGCAGGGGTTGATTTGAGAAGATGAAATCATGGAAAAGGAGGTAAAGATGTTTCTTTGGGAAATCTCACGGAAACAAGGGTTCACCGGGATACATGATTCTACAAAGAAGATAAGTATGGTGAATAAGTTATGTTGTATAAAATATTGGTCCAATTTATAGAGGCCAAGCAAGGGTGCAGATGCAAATTTGAGTTCTCAAAGCCTTTTTTAGAAAAATTTACATCACAAGGACAACGTGTAGAAATCACGCGACCGATAATTGGAAAAAGTTACGGCGGATTGACATATCGAGAGTGTCGACGATATCTACAGATGTCAAATCACACCAACTTAGGGAATAGAAGCTACTATTCTAGACTAAGTTTGCAAAAGAATACTTTCCAGAATTAGCTTAACTGAGGAGAATCGATTAAGTCAACAAAAATCGATTACATACAAAGTCGATCAAATGAAGAAAATCACCGAGCTTGAAAGCCTCACCAAATCGATATATCGGTCTATAACACTTGATTGAAAGGGGACTTCAACTTGAGGGGAACTCACGGAATCAAAAGTAAATGGTCAAGATCGACGCGTCCGCAGACAAAGACCGATCAAGATCAAATGTGTTATTGAGTTCAACCGATGAGTCAGGCAAATCGAAGTGAAGAAAAGCTAAAGCCAAAGAAATCGGAAGAGAAGGTTGCAAATCGAAGATGAGTAAAAAAAAAAAAAAGAGATCGATCAAGATCGGGCGGATCGAGATCGAGATATGATAATGAGCGGATGAAGATCGATCAAGATGGGCGTGATCAAGATCGGATATGATAAACCCGATATGCTAACCTCGATAAAATGACCGATGCTATGATGATCTAAAGATGTGTTGATTCGATTAGTCAAGCTAATCGGATCGGCAAAGAAGAAATCGATAAGCTTGGGTAAAGTGATCGAGACTCGATAAGTAAAGAAAAGCGAGACTCGATTATAGGTCAAGACACGAGGATCAAGATGTCCGAAGTCGGAAGAAACCGAACTCGGTCGACGATGAGAGTGTCAAGATATCTCGATCGACAGGTCCCAAGAAGAAGAATGAGCCGAAATTTGAAGATGAAGATCAAGACCAAGACTGAAGACTTGTAATTCTTTATGTTTTTGTCTTTATTTCTTTGATAAGTTCATTGTAATCTATAACTGATAACATACAATCAATGAAACTTTTATCTTTATGCTCAAAGATAATACCTCATTATCTTTTTTACATGTCTTTTATGATGATATGCGATTGAATGTCTCGATCGATTGTATGCTCATATAAAAAGAAACTATATGATCTTATGGGAGAAATTGTTAAGTATTTAGTAATGATCTATTTAGGAAAGATTCATTCTTGAAGAAATCTGTTGAAATGATTTAAATTGATTAGAGATTTACCATTCTTGTAATAGGAAAAAGCTGAAACCTAAGTATAGGTTATATGTTTGTAACAAAGATAGGTTTTGGCATCATCAAAAAAGGGGAAATTTGGGAAATGAATTTAATAAAAAAGGATTTTGATTAGATCCCAAAACCCCTGAGTATGACATGGTCGGGATAATCTTGATAGATGAGTCGAGGAGATTCGGTTTTAAAGTGTTCAGGATAGTATCGCGCACCATGTATAGTCGCCAGATATAGAACGGTTAGTTCTCAAGACTCAAGAAGAAAGCGAGATATCGAAGACTCGATGGGATCTCGAGAATCACGAAGACTCGAGAGAACACGAAGACTCGAGAACACGAAGACTCGAGAACTCGAAGACTCGAGAGAACTCAAGACTCGTGAGAAACTCAAGACTGGAGAACTCAAGACTCGGAGAACTCGAAGACTCAAGAGAGAAATATCAAGGCACAAGAATTATCGAAGACTTCAAGAATATCATTGAATGCTCAAGATATCCCTAATGTTCCGAGGCATCAAGTCGAGGAATATAGCCGTTGGAATCCAAATTGGCGTGGACCAACGAAAGGAAGACAACCAACTGAGAAAGTCGGGAACTTACAAAGAATAGTATGGATTTGAATGTAATTTTCCAATCGGTAACATTCAAATCCACACTATAAATACAAGTTCTTCCTTCATTATCAAGTGTGGACGCGTGGAGATCATGCACAAAATGCTACAAAGCCAAAAGCGTTATAGTCAAAGCATTCCCACCCTAGAACACAAGTCGTGAGATATACAAATATATTCAAAGAGTGTTCTAGAACCCAACCTAAGCAACCCCGATGTATCATAAGCTTAGAGAGATTTTTCTCAATCTTAAAGATCGAGGCTAAATCATTGTAAGGGAAAATCTCACCATAGTTGGAGACAACACCAAACCCAAACCCGGTGGTGAGGTAGTTGTTAGGCAATCCCAGAGAGTGATAAGTCCCGTTGGAGTGTGAGCTCGTTAAACATCTCGTAAGCGATCCCGAGTGAGGGTGATAAGTCCCGAAGGAGTGTGAACTCGTTAAACATCTAAGAGTTTGAGTTAGTAAACCATGAGGTAGTCGTAAAGCTCGTGGTCGGGTTGAGTAAGTAAACTACGTGGAGTAGTCGAAAGCTTCGGCCGAAGTTGAGTAAGTAAACTACACGAGGTAGTCAGAAAGCTCAAAAGTTGATAAGGAATTTCCCTAGAGAGGGAGAGTGGATGTAGGGACTGGTTGTCAGAACCACTATATATTCTTTGTGTTGTTTCTCGCTTTTTATGTTTATACTTGTCATATGCATCTAGTTATAAGCAAAACACAACACATGAGCTCTAGAGCTTAAAAAGAAAAATTGGAAACACTCTGTTCTCTCCCCTGTTTTATATGCACCGAAATCAAACGTTTTGCTTCCGCACGCGCAAAATGGGTTTTCAACCGGGACCAACATATAGTATAGATGTAGATTTTTATATTAAAATGTATAAAGATAAAAATGACAGGGGCAAAAGGGTTCATAAATATTTCCCACACATAAGCCACTTTTTATATAGTACAGATATAGATAGATTAGTGAACCGCTTTTGAAAATCAAATTTTGAGTTTGACTTTCGTCATCTTGAATCAATTCGTTAGGATTGTCAATATTTTGTACTTATTAATTTAAAAGTATTTTTTTCATGATTTTTTCATTTAATAGTGTGTGTGTATGTATAAACGTTAATTAATTAGAATGAATTTACTGGATTAGTGAAGAAAAATGGTTAATTAATATATTTCTTAAGTTTTAGAATAACACCGAATAATGGAAATTTACTGGCCTAACCCCCTCTAAAACCTATATTTTACCTTCTTTTCTCTGTATGGTTATCTTGTAGTAATTAAACTGTACTATATAGTAGTTGGTGGCCAAAATTAATTAATGTAAAAACAAATCAATTCTTTCAAAACATTTCAAGTTGACATTCACGTGATTTATGAATAGAGTGTCACTAAACACACCCCATTTGTTAAGCACACCCCAATAAAATTTACAAATTAACATGCATTACTAAACACACCCCATTTTTTTCCTATTATATCCTTCTTCTCTCAAAATATAAAAATAACACTTTCCTACCTTTCCTTTTCTCATGAACATTTCTCTACTAAAAAAAATCATTTGATTATTTTGTATTCATAATTTTTTTATGAAAACATTCTTAAAATTTTATATAAAATCAGAAATATATTACAAAAAGTCAACTAAATTATTTCTAACATAAATAAATTCAAAAACTTAATTAGAAAAATAATCTTCAAAATCATAAAAAAGGGTAAATACAAAATAAAAACATTAAAAAGTAAACTAAATTTTTTAAAAATATTTAAATTAAAAAAACTGAAAAAATTAAATGAAAATTTTAAAATATTAAAAAAATCTAAAAAATAATTAGGATTAAAAAAATCAATAAAACTAAATAAAATCTGAAAAAAAAACCATTTTATTTAAATTAATTTTGAAGATTTATTTTATTTTTTAATATTTTATTTATATAGTTTTAATTTAATTTTGAAGATTTAATTTAATTTTTTTCAATTTTTTTTTCATTTTTTGCTTATTTGATTTTTTATTTAGTTCATTTTAAAGATATAGTTATTGTTTTATTATTTTTATATTTTAATATATTTTTTTTCAATTTTTTTTTAAATTATTTTTCCAATGTATAATAATTTTAAAAAACTAGACTTACAAAAAAGTAAATAATCAATTTCAAAGTGATAATAACTTAGAGGACTAAAATCAAAATAAATAAAAATTAAAAGAAAGACAAAATAGTGTCTCATATTTATATAGGGTAACTTAGTCATTTTATATATATATCTATTTTTGTTTTAAAAATTATGGGGTGTGTTTAGAGAATTTTGGGGTGTGTTTAGTGACACTCTTATGAATATGATCTTACTTTCTTGGCATCTTACTTTCAGTTAACTTATAAAGATTGCATATATCTCCGCTAGTATTTCCTTTTTTTTTTTTTGTTTAGTAGGTCTAGTGTGAAAATTTTCACGTATGAAAATCTATAAAATTGCCCTAAATCAACCATCTATACTCTAAACACTAAATAATAAACTCTAAATTATGACATATTCGGGCCGGGTGAACCATGAACCACTTGGGCCGTGTAAACCATGAATCACTCAATTTTGTCTTACCTTCACCAATTATAGAATTTGATTGTAAATTAAAGTTTTTTCATGTATTAAAATTTTCATGCTAGACTTTGTCTTTTTTTTTTTATCAGAAAAGTTTTATTGAAAACTGGAAGAATAACTTCCAAACACAGATATACATCAGTACATATTTACAACAACATTACAGGTCTAGATATAATCTAGGATAAACGAACCAGTTTTTTAAAGAGAATTCATCCGGAACACCGAATTTAGCAGAAAACCAACTCCAAAATCTACCCTTAATTTTCTCAACGGTCCTATCTATTTTGAACCGAGAGTGTTTTAAAAAAACTTCTTATTTCTCCAATTCCACAACACCCAAACCACACAAACCCAAATACCAATTGCAATCAAACCTCTTCTCTTACCCGGAAAGATGCCCGAGTGCTTTTTGTAGCGTGCTTGAACCTCATTATGCAGAAAACCTCCACTAGTATTTCTTCTTATATTCTAAATGTCCTTCTCTCTTTTGATTGGAGAATTGGCCACTTTGAGAAGTTAGTAAGCACTAATAATCTGATTTTCGCCTGAGTCATAAAATATTTAAATTTAATGGATTTACATGGGAAATGATTAATCCATTATCCATGCATGTTTTAAGTAGATGATTGTAGTATATTTAAGTTTCTAAAATCAATGAGTGATGAGTTATTTAACTTTATAAAATCAATGAGTGATGGCTGATGAGTGAGAAATTGATAAACAAAATAGTTATATCCAATAATGAGATAATTGACAATTTGGTCTTTATATGTAGCTCATATATTCGAAAGGCTACGAGTCAGCTCACTTAAAATAGAAAAAAACTAGAGAAAAAAAGTTTTTTTGGTCTCATAACCTTTCTGTAATTCGTTTTTTGTCTCAAAAAATTTAACTATTTAATTTTGGTCCACTAATTATTTTGATTGTCCAATTTTGGTCCCATTTTTACCAAAAAATAGAAAAAAAAATCATTTTCAGTCATGTAATAGCACTACAAGAAAACAGGAAATTAGCTGCGAAAAAATTCGTCGCTAATTCTATTATTTTCGTCGCTAACATGACTTAACGATGAAATTATTTGGTCGCCAGCTTTGTCTCAATGCACTCGTGGCTAATCTGTTTGCGATGAATATTTTCTTTTCATTACAAATGTTAGCGATGAAAATATGGGCTTCATCACAAAATATTAGCGATGAAAATATGGGTTTCGTCGCAAATTGTTAGCGATGACAATTTGAGTTTCATCGCAAAATGCTAGCGATGAAAATATGAGATTCGTTGCAAATTGTTAGCGACGAAAATATAGGATTCGTCGCAAATTGTTAGCGACGAAAATATGAATTTCATTGTAAATGTTAGCGATAAAAATATGAATTTTATCGCAAATATTAGCGATGAAATATTGCTTTCGTCGCAAACCTTAGGGATGAAAATATGAGTTTCATTGTCACATTTTGTCGCAAAGTTTTTATTTCATTGCAAATATTAGCGACCACATACCACAATTCATCGCAAACTATCGCGATATAAAAATTAGCGTCGATAGTAAATCATTCATTGCAAAATTATTTAATTAATATAATTTTTTTAGGGCAAAAATAGCAACAAAATATTGTATGATATCGTAAATATCAGCTACGAATTTTTTAATTTCACCATAATTTATTATTAATTTTATTTGTAATTCTAACGTGAACTAATTGCAGACAATTTGTAATAAGATAAGTTTCAACTTCTTAACCACATAATACATTAAAGTATAAATTGAACAATATTGCAATCAATAAAAATCTGAAATTTACAAGATCAAGTATTTGCGATTTTGTCTAACAATCTATGGTAAAAAAAAGTCTAAAAACCTAAGGATCTTGCGGTCACAAGAGGAATGCTCGTAAACGATGTATCAACAACCTGTAAAAAGAGACAACAAGTTACTCAAAAAATATGCAATTAGAAAATATATATAATTTATCAAGTATTGAATAATAAAAAGGTACAATGTGAAATACTTACAATTTCAAGCTTTGTGGACGCACAAAGGACTTTGAACCTCCACAATGATTAACTTTCAACTTAGCTCGATTTGCAACATTCTTTTCTGCCCTAGTCTGTAACATATTTAAAAAAAAATTGAATGTTTGGGTTCGATACATACAAGTGCAAAAATTGCTAAACTAAATAAATAACATCATAAGAGAAGAGAGAAAAATTTTAATACCTCATTATTTGTGATTCTACAATCTATTAATCCAAAATTTGCCCCTGAAATCAACAAAATATCAATTAATTCACAACAATAGATTTTATATGAAATCCTAGAATTGGGCATAGCTATAATCTCTCATAATTGAATTTTCCTAAACTTAGCAATTTGAAACATATAAGTTAAAGGAAGTGAAATCAACCAAGAGACTTTGCTGCTAGCGAAGTGAGCAAGGCCAAGAGAAGGTTATGCAGATGTCAAAAAGACCAGTGGAAACTGCTCAAAGAGGAAGAGTTGCATCCTGAACAAGACATAATGTACATATAGAATACTAATAACAGAGGAAGGTATGCCCAATCACGATAATGATCAGAGAAGAGAATACAATATTTCACATGAATGTCAATAAAATCACAAATCACATTTAATAAAGACAAACATAATAGATAGAAATCTCCATCTCGTATGAATGTCGTGGATATGAATGTAAAAGGCTATAGCTTATTTCTCGTCATCATGAATACCTAACATAGATAAATAAAATTAAATCCTCAAATTAAAAATATTATAAATCCTAATTAGAAATCTTGGAACTAATTTAATTTGTACTAATCCTGTAAAAAAACTTTTTAATTTACAAAATCCAGAATTCACGTGTTGCTTTCCAATGATCAAATTCCCAAACTTTTATTTACCACTTACTTCTCTTAAGATCCCAAAACTCACGTATTAATTTAAAACCATATTCCAAACTACTCAATATCCCAATGGAAGTTCAACCTAATTTAACAAGTATATCCTGAACTTCGGCAAACATGATATTATTTATTTAATAAATTTAAACCATGCCTAATTGATAAAACTAACAAAGGAATTTGTCATCAGCCATTATTAACCCAAACAACTTCACGGCATTTTCTTTAACAATCTCAATATACTATGTCACCATAAAACATAACTTTATTATCCAATCATTATAAATTAATAGTAATATATAGTATTCACTTAACTCCTAACTCCTAAGTGTTGTCTACACCTAGAGTCATGCTCAATTAATAGCATAATAACGTATACGCGTTAATATTATTATCGAGAGTCACAAGATTTGATAAAAGAATCTTATATTATAAAAGGAGAACTACACCTCCTCAAATGATGACAAGTGGCATCCCTAACAAACTACCATGTGGCATCCTAAAATTTGATTTATATTCCTAAACTATTATTAATTGAATAAATTTAATTTATATTCCTAAACTATTATTAATTGAATAATAATAAATCAAAAGAGAACGCCTTTCTTCCTAACGCATAAACGGTTCTCCATCAATGCGACTCTACGTCTCCAAGCAGATTGAAGTATTATTGTTTTCTTTAGGGTTTACTTTTCTCAATCAGTGAATAATGTTGTGAAGAGGGGATGTTTCAAGTTCGAGATTCGTTGTTGCAGAAATCGCAGATCTGGACAGTTTTCGCTGAATCGTTATTCTTCAATTTATCGGTTAGATTTTGGGCTCAAGCCGGATTCGGTGATAATCTGTTTCAGTTCCAGTAAGTTCTATTTTCGTCTTCTGCTCAATTTATTGTGTTTTATTTCAGATTTTGGCTTTTTTTTTTATTTGGGTATACTATTATGTTTTATACAAATGAGTTTGTGTTGGATCAAGATGGGATTTATAAACAGTTTTGGAGAAGCCTTTGTGTTGTTTCAAATGATGACGTGAAGAAACCGGGGCAAACAATATCGAGAGGACACAAGAGTCAAGAGTTATGAGTTGATGCTTAATCTCCAGTTGGGTATTAGGTAAGAAAGATTACTCTCTTTATTTTCTTCCATCTTCTAATCTCTTATTTAGTTTTTATTAAAATTCTATATATATTTCTGAATCACTCTGTTGGGCAACATTTTTCGACATTGAGCGATCAGCTGAGTGATTTTGATCCTAAGAAAGTTTTGGATGAGGTTTCCTCTGGAAAGATTAAAAATGACACCACCCCCTCAATCTGTTGCCTTTGTGCCTCTGTATGAATGTTTGGAATTAAATATAACAATTAGCACAGTCCATTTTTATTCATTTCAAAGGTAAATAAATTGTGTTCACTTTTATGTTCATGAAATTTTTAATGAAGATGAACTACAACTGAATGTTGGCAGTGTAGTTCTGAACTTAACAATTTATGAAATTATTTTCAGGCGATTTGGATTATATTCAAAAATGTAATATCACCTCTTATGCTCAAAAGGTATAGGTTATTTCATCTCCCAATATTTATTATAATTTTGTTTGTGAGTTTCTAAGAATTGTCTTTGGTGCAGGTCATAAGTTTTATTTTATTTATATGTTTTATATGTTGTACAGTCTTCTAGTATAATATTTAGACGTGTAATTGTCAAAATCTTACTTCGAATTTGAAAAATTATTGCACAATACTATTTTAGCAGTAAACACTTTTTCAGTACCTTTAGGATTAGATATGTTGATACGTACATGTCAATTGCATGAAAAACAAAAGATGTATCCACGATTCCACGTTCAAGTATAGAACGACTATTAGACAACTGCTTAAACTTAAACATGTAGTTTCAATTTATATGAAGTCCCCAATTTCATTTAACTCGAACCTTTACAACAAATCGGATGCATGTAATGAGTTCTTCATCTTGGGGGTAAGACTTACAGCTTCATGAATTTTCTATGTTGAAGGCACAACATATGACTCCTAGGATGGAGGAATAGTGAACTGGAATTGTTATAATATGGATGTCAATTTGTAAGGTGTAGCATAAATATTTGTGGTTCGTAATGATGCTAGAATATTATATGATGAATGTTTATTAAGAGCAACATGATTGCCAACTGCAGTCCCATTTATTCAAAGCTTTTGTCGAACAGATGAGAATTCCTCATAGTGAAGGACATAATTTGTTATTCAAAGCTTTTGTCGAACCATGTTATTGATAATAGAAACACAATTTGATTAGGTGAGTGAGTTCACCTGCCTTCATCATTGTTTCCTATATTCCTTCATCATTATTTCATTTTGCCCCTGTCTATGTTATATGTAACTTGTGTTTATTTTCACTTCAGCATGTTGTGAGAGGTGGACAAAAACATCAAAAAAAGTTGCAACACTAATTTAATCATGTCTGCAAATCAGTAAGAGTTATTGGCTGCAAGCCAAATTGGTGCAATCGGCTTCTTATCAAGGTAACTCTGTTTGTTCAACTGTGGTAGCAACTAATTTTTTAGTTAGATATCTATGCGATAACTATTACCCTTTACATGTATAGTCATGAGAACTTCTAATCATAAAAAAATCTGATTTTAATGTTGGAATAATCATATTTATGGGAGTTGTCTTTTTATCCTCATTCGTTCCAGAGTAGTGCACTTGTTGAATATTAACTAAGAGGGTTTGAGAATATGTTGAGGACAATTGTATTGCAAATATTGAGCACCCTTAGGCCTTAGGGCAAGTCATGGTACAACTAAGACTGCAGTTCTGAGCCGTCCTTCTTTGTTTTGCCTGAAGCACATTGAAACTGAACTCATTCGGTCAAACCAGGATAATTTTGAGATTGAAGAGCTTTTTGTATTTCTAGGGCTTCATTCTTCATCAGTCGGAATAGATCTTTTCTTTTTCCTGTATTTCTCCTTTGTGCAGGAAATAGGCTAATTGTAGAGTCGATCATAGAGAGAAAATTGAATATAAATATTCTATCTTGGAGGGATTTTTATTTTAAACTTTTGGGTTTAAATTCTTGATTGTTGTGGGTCTGAATTTACTTAGCGTGATGGAATGTCTGATTATTGATGAAGGATTCTTTACTTTTGTATTATTTGTTCTTACTGTTTTAATGTTCTTTTGTTATACGAATGCATATTTTGTAGTTTTATTATGTTAGTTAAGAATTTAAGCATAATGTTAGATCATGATGTCAAATGATGGTGTTGTGTGAGCGATCTTATTTTGTATTGAGGTTATTGACATGAACAGCAGAGCGAATTGGCCTGAGAAATATTTAATTTCTTCGAATTAGAGAGAATATTTGATTCTGCCTGAATGTCAGCTGTTGTGAACACTTCGATTATCTGTGATGGAAGTCCTCCTTTTGCATTGATGTTTCTTTTGCTAATGATATATATGTATTTCAAATTGTTTCTTGAATTATTTAACAACTAAATATGATCTATATATCTGATCCCACTCAAGTCTTTAGTTTGTTTTTTTTATACATTTGATGAGATATTTTATTTAGGTTTATGGTTTGTTTTGTAGAGCAGCACAACTACACATTTGCGCAGATGGTGGTGCGAATAGATTGTATGATGAATTATTTCTTTTATTTCTCTAAAGAGCCTTTAACTATTCATAACATGTTATATTTAATTGATTGGTTGTTCTTAGATTGGAGTTCTTGGTCGTTGTTTCTACATCGTGAGTTCTTAAGATTGATTGGGAATCGAATCAATTTCATTTTGTGGTACGAGTTTTTGTCTAATTTTAGATTTTGGTTTTTTCATGTTCAATTCATAACTATGGGCATTTTAATAATGAATTCGGCTTTGAATTGTTGGATTTTCTGTTATTAAAATGCTTTTAGAGTTTTTAATTTTCACAAGATTGGTGAATCACATGATCCGTTTGTTCAATTGAGGTTCTGACAATGTAGTTTTCTTTTTAAGAAAATGAGATGTACAATTGAAAAACTTGTCTATATATAAACAAATACAGACTCCATTATCATATTTTCAATATGTTTCTTTCTTCACATTATGTACTATTTCCTTGCAGTTTCAATATTCACAGCAACATGAATTAATATATCTCTCAAACGTGCAAGTATCTCGTTGGCTTTCTTAAAGTTTTAGTATACATTTTATTGTCTGCAAAAGAATACATTGGGCAATGCTTGGTTTGGTGTTGAATGTAGACTGTAGTGACAACTTCAAACCTAGTGTGTCTCTCTTTTTATTCTCATTGCTCATATTCCTTTGCAATCATATGTAACGTTGTCTCTCTGTTGCCACTGCCTAATTGTCTTTAAATGTACATAAATTCTCTCCATGTTTTTTATCTTTTAGGCATGTTTGGTTAGGGATGTTTATGGACTTACATTTTCCATTTTCTTTTGTTTTGTTTTAATTACTTATTGCAAAGAGGTGTTAGATTTTTTTTTTTTTAAATCTGCATCTTAGGATTTGTTTGTCCACACACGCATGTGTGCATCCGTTTGTAGATGTATAAATTAATAGTAATACATGTATGTATATTTATATTTCAGAATTTAGTTCGCACTAAATCCAAATGTCAAGACTTAAGTACATTGAACATCGATTTTTCTATTGATTTTGTCATTTAATCTTTAAAAAAATTATGACTAATTTCAGTTGTATGTTTTTTTTCCAATTTGATTTTTAAGGTTCTAGAGTTTTTTGGAAGGAAATCGATTTTCTTTCTTACTTTCGTCTTTTATCGCCTTCCACCTTATTTTGCAATTCATCTTGACGACTTTTATTTGTTTTTGCAGGTATCCTATGTCTGCTAAGTATTGAAGATTGATGCACATGCAGAGAGACTACACGTAGTTATTCGTTTGGCTTAATTTCTTCTTTATTCAAATTTATAATATGGAAACCTTAAATTTGAGTTTATCTTGAGAGAGTTTGAGATGATTAATTTTGGGAGAAGTGGTGTGACATATAATATGTTATCTAATGCTTATAAGCATAAACCGAGAAAAACCCAAATGCTTTAGCAATATCCGCATAATATTCCTAACTTCCTGCAAAGGATGATATTAAAATGGTTGGATGCTGAGTGAGCAAAGATATATAAATTAAATATATATGCAGTCATAAACTTCTACTGAAAAGACTTGATAAGCAACCATAATAGTCTCAATAGTTATGAAATCTGAAGAAGAGTCGGAGGGTCTTATGTTCCTCCATCAGATATATAAATATATATGCATTCATAGATTTGAGTTCACTGATATGTGGTGGATGACTCTAAAATGCAAATTGATTTCTTTACATGGTTAGTTAGTGATTGGTTTTCAGAAATTTTGAGTGTCTAATAGTGAATGATTTATAACAACGAATTGCAAAACTTAAATAGGTGGTGAATCGAATTTTAAAGAATAAAAAGTGTTGTAATTGATAAAACTTTAAAGGTTGTGATTTTTAAAAAATTAATCTTTTAGTAAATTATGAATATTAAAAACAACTAAAGGAATATAGTACTATTTAAAAAAGATGAAGGTATTTCCTAATTGTGCAATATATCCGGAATGAGATCACCTGTTACATAATTGGTGTTACATTTTGTATTTCATAATATGAGTGGATGACACGTGGAATAATAAAAAATATTTAATTAACAATCATATGCTAAGTTCACGTGTTAAAGATTCAAGTAGATGAAACACCAATGAAATACGAAAAGTAGAACAAGAGAATTGAATCCGCATATTCCCACGGTTAGTTCAAAATATTTAAAGGAGTAATAGAGTTAAAGTTCAATGGGAGTACCATTTATGGCATTAGTTAAATTTGATTTTTTTTTTCTTTTTGGGAAGGAACTTTTGATATTTTTGTTCACTCTCAATTAATGTATTTTTCGCACTGTGAATTCATCTTGAAGTTAGAAATTAATACCTTCAAAGGCAATAATTAAATTTTGATAATTTTTTTTCCACTTTTAACTAATGTTTTCTTCATACTGTGAATTCATCTAGCTCTTTTTCATAATATTAAAAGGATATCATTATACTTATAAATTTATATAATTATTCTTATAGCTAAGACCAATAGTAAACATTATGATCTTAATTTATAATTCTAATGATATCAATGGATAAATATAGTGATATTAATTTGTAAATAAAATAGTATAAATTTTATATTATAAACAAGCTTCATCGAAAATTTACTCATTATAAATTTAAAATAATAATTACAACAGACCAGTGAATTGCACGGGCAAAAAACTAGTAATTAAAAAATGTGACGTGAAGAAATAATGTACCGTACGTCAATGGCTGCCGAAGAGAAAACCGTGTACTTAGAATTAAAATATTTGTGAATGTGAGATTTTTAGGGTAAGGTCTCATATAAATATATGTATTAGAAATGGGCTTGGGCTTAATAGAGATATATAAGTATAATTAAATTTAATGATCTTTTAAATCTTTAAAATATTAGAATAGGATTAATAAAACGATAATAAAAAGCGAGGAGAGTTAGAAATTTGTGGAAAGAATATAAATATGTCTATAATTTAATCAGGGGTACTATAGTAAGTTTGACATCTGGTGAAGAATTGAAGCGAGCAGGTGAGCAAGCCGTTGAATTTGGTCGATTGATGGAAAGAGGAAGAGGATTTGGAAAAGAATGGGCCAATTACATGAATTTGGAGAGGAGCAGTCGGCAGTCGCCACGCTCTTGTTTCCTTTTTTTTTTTGAAACAATGGTTTCCCTTCTTTTAAAAAGCGAGGAGAGTTAGAAATTTATATTAATATTATTAGTTTAAAATTATTAATCTTTCAAAATATATATATATATATATATATATATATTATTTTATTCATTTATTTCAGAAACTAGTTTAAATTTAAAAATAATTGAATTTTCTCATCAAAATTATTTACCAAATTAGGAACGAATCTTTGGAATAAATATTAACAAATAATAATGGTAGACAAAGTATAGGGTAGACAAGTTTCAAACAAGAATTTGTGAAACTGCTTAAGGAGTGTGCCTTATATTACTAAAGGGTGTTAGTTGTGATAAATGAAGGTTGTGACTTTTTACTATAAATGATATTACTCATAACACTAAAGGGTGTGACTTATAATACAACAAGGGGCGTTAGTAGTGATAACTAAAGGGTGTAACTTATACTACAGCAGGGGACATTAGTAGTGATAACTGAAGGGTGTGACTTATGTTACAAAAGGGTATTCGTCGTGATAACTAAAGGGTCGTGTTAGAAAAAAATGAACAAATTTCACGGTGAACAAGTTTCACAACATACCAATTCAAAATGGATTAGGAAAAAATCTCTGAAATATGTAGTGTATTATTGAAAAAAAAAACTTTGAAATATATATTAACAAATAATTCATCGTCAATATATTATCTAATTCGCCACTAAAATATTAGCGATATAATTCGAATTTTCATCGCTTATCTAATTATTAGCTATAAAACGAAATAATTAATCGCTAACATAGCGATGAAATATTTTAATTTTGTCGCAAATATAAATCCTAGGAATTTAGAAACGAAATTTACTAATTTTCCGCTAAACAATTAACGATGAAATTCAAATTTTATCGCTAATCATATTATTAGCTAAAAATAAAATAATGCAACGTCAATATAGCAACGAAATTTTCCAATTTACCACTAAAATATTAGCGATGAAATAAAATTTTCATCGTTATTGTGATTATTAGCTACAAAATAACATAATTGGTCACTAATATGACTATGAAATATTTTAATTTCATCGTAAATATTAAATCTTGAAATTTAGCAACGAAATTATCTAATTCACGGCTAAAATATGAGCAATGAAATAAAGTTTTCATCACTATTCTGATTATTAGCAACAAAATAATATAATTCATAGCTAATATAGTGATGAAATATTTTAATTTCGTCGCAAATATTAAAACTTGAAATTTGGCGATGAAATTATTTATTTTGATGCTAAATATTAGCGACGATATAAAATTTTCATCGTTATTCTGATTATTAGCTATAAAATAACATAATTGGTCGCTAATATAATGATCAAATATTTTAATTTTATCGCAAATGTTAAATCTTGGAATTTAGCGACGAAATTATCTAATTCGTCGTAGCTACAATAAAACATAATTGGTCGCAAATATAGTGATGAAATATTTTAATTACGTCGCAAATATTAAATGTTGGAATTTAGCGATGAAATTATTAATTTGTTGCTAAATAGTAGCGATAAAATAAAATTTACATTGCTATTTTGATGATTAGCTACAAAGTGACATAATTGGTTGCTAATATAGCAATGAAATATTTTAATTTCGTCGCAAATATTATATCTTGAGAAATAGTGATGAAATTTTCTAAATCGCCGCTAAAATATTGGCGATCGATGAAATAAAGTTTTCATCGCTATTCTGGTGATTAGCTGCAAAATAACATAATTTGTCACTAATATAGCGATGAAGTATTTTAATTTAGTGAAAAATATTAAATCTTGGAATTTAGCGATGAAATTTTCTAATTCACCGCTAAAATATTAGCGATGAAATAAAGTTTTCATCGCTATTCTAGTGATTAGCTACAAAATAACATAATTTGTCCCTAATATAGCGATGAAATATTTTAATTTCGTCGCAAACAATAAATCTTGAAATTTAGCGATGAAATTTTGTAATTCGTCGCTAAAATATTGATTTTAGCGATGAAATTTAATTTTGTCGCTAAATTTTCGTTGATATTTCCTAATTTTCTTGTAGTGTAGTCACGTATCGGTTAAAAATGCGAGTTTTCGTGCTCGTATCAGATGTGGACACTGGCTGTTAAAAGAAAAGTTCATTTTTTTAAAAAAATTAGAAAGAACAAGAAAATTTCTCTCAAGTGCGGAAAAATAAATTTTTAACGTCCACGTCAATTACGAGCTCGGGAAACCCCAATTTTAACCCGCATCTAACTTGTGTGTGATAAAAAAAAAAGACAAAATTTTATGTTTTCTGGCGAAAATTGGACCAAAATTGGACAATCGAGATAGTTATGTGACCAAAATTGGAAAATTAAATTTTTTGGGACAAAAAATGGATTACAGTAAAGTTATGAGACCAAAAAACTTTTTTTCTCGGAAAAACTATGTTCGAACTTATTTTACCTAATACGTTTAAATCCAATATGTTTAGGCTCGGTCCACTTAACCATAAGCTCTATGGGTATATTTGTTTCGGGATTTAGGTGTGCGGGGGAAGTCATGACTTCGAAATCCTATGGATTTGAAAGTTTTGGTGAATAGTAAAAAAAATGTGTTTGTTTTGAGATTTTGATAGGGTAGGATTTTACTTTATATCAAATCAATGTTTAATAATGATTGATATAGTATTATTATATTGTGTTGAGATTGGAAAAAATAGTGATGTGATTGTATTGAATTTTATGAAAAATAGGGAAGCACGTGTTTATAGGGTTAGGGCAGTGAAATGAGAGATTTGAAGTAGATTCCATCGCCCTGGAATTGCATCTCGTAGAAAGGGGAAACACAATCTTGCCATTAGGAATTGTTGTTTTATATATTTGTTCTTTAATTCCTAGTTGATACTCTGTTATTTCCATTAGTATTGGGCAATCATTCATCCTTGTTGATTCATTGAGTTATCAGACAATTTGGTATATATATTGGTGGTGGTGTTCGCAATTGGTTGCTGAGGCCATTACAGTTGTACACCTTGGTGGAAATGAAATCTGGTGTTATTCAGATTTTGAGATGAAATCTGGTGTGCTTCATGGTGTTCTTCAGGTTTAGTTTTAATTTTGTCGTTAGATTATGGATGTATGATTGCCAATTTTATGTGTATGATCCAGATTTTTTTTAAAAGATGAAATCTGGTGTTTTTCATGAAAGTGTTCATCAGGGTGTTCTTCATGAGGGTGTTTTATTCTTGTGTATTTCATCAGGGTGTCATGATATTGAATTTGTATTTTTAATTTGTGTTTTAACCCGAATTCGAAAACGTGATCCGCTAAACCCGATTTGAAACCCAAAACCCGGCCCTTAAACTGCTTAAATAAGTGAATTAAATAAATAAATATTAAATCAATTAACATATACTGTGGCGTGCAAAAAAAAAAAAAAATGAAAATAATTTCTAATTGTCTTTGGTGACGGGTTAAAGTAAGCACCGCCAAGAACGAGGACCAAACTAAAAAAATGTGAAACATATAGGGAATATATAAGATTCTCAAACGTGTAGGGACTAAATTTAAACTGGGTGAAAGTTATTGGACCCTAAAAAACTTAATCCCTTAATTTTAATATGATTAAATGACAATAATATTAATTATTTATTTTTATTGTTGTAAGATGAAATGAGTATTAGTGATGTTGAGTTATAATACTCCCTCCATCCCATTAATTTGTTCACGCTACCCTTTTTTTCTCGTGTTTTAGAGAGTGAGTTGTTTATTAGTATTGTAAATGATAAAATTATTTTTAAGGAGGGGTTCGGTAGATCTACCTCCCATCTATTATATGTCACCTTAAAAGTTATTTTATCATTTTATATACTAATAAAAAAATCGCTTGCTAAAATATGAGAAAACGGGAAATGTGAACAAACTAACGGGACAAAGGGAGGAGTAATTATTTGCAAGGCTGGAATATCAACATCATGTACTAAAACAATTAGACAAAAACTCATATGAAACATTTTCATGTATAAGACGGGCTACGATAAAGCACAAATCACACCCATCAATTTCAAAATGTTAAAGCTACAATGCCCAATTTATGTCCGTCTCATCGTGAGACAGTCTCATGCAAGTGTGATTCGCATGGAATGGCGTGGAGATCCTCATGGAGCGAACAATATGCTTCCTGCCCCCAAGTTGCCCCTCCAACAAATGTAACTTTTTGTCATTCTTGATTCCACATATTGAAAAAATGGGGAAAGAAAAATACGTCACGTAAAGAAAATTAAGATGCACATATATAAATTTGTTGTATATTTGTATGTGGATTGAATTTTGAAAAATGTATGAAAAGTTATGCTTTAATATGACTCGAACTTATGATTTCATGATCTAAGTAGTGATATTTTAACCACTTAGGTCACTGCATCAAAAAATATACACAAAAATATATTGAATTCAGATAATTTTCTTTGCCTAAACTTTGACTTTTCCTTTTTATTTTTATCTTAAATATTGTGCTTTTTTTAGAATGACACGTGATACATAAATTTGGGGTAGGTTTTCTGTGTACTAATTGCACCGTACAATTTCAGTGCATTTTGAAAAATGCAATTTATTTAATTGAAACATGAAATTTATTTACATTAAACCATGCAACTTTAATTCAATGAAACAAGTTGTATATTTCAGTACTGTAATAACGAGTTGCATTTTTCAATAAAATAAACTGCATGTTTAGAAAGTGCACTTGAGTTTTACGTTACGTACACGTTATGCATACAAAATTTTACCATTGACTTAATATCATTGATGGGATTTAGGCCCTTGGCGGATGCACCTTAAGGCACGGTTGTCCCACCTCAATTTTTAATGTGAAATAACATATATATTCCTAAAAGATTTTAAAATTTTATTAATATTTTTAATATTACAAAAAAATAAACTGTCATCGAAATTATTTAATATGTCTACGAAATTTTCAATGTTTCGTCGTAAATGATGAGGATGGGCTACGACTTGCCTACAAAATTTTCTAATTATGTAGACATTTTCAATCCTCAAATTACCTACAAACAAGTTATCTACAAAATTGTAATTCATAGGTAAATTTATTTGTAAGCAATTTCAAATTACTCCAAATCACAAATGTAATTGCCAATGAAAATATAAATTGTCTAGGGTATTATTTGTGTAGCTAATATATTTGCCTACGAAAATTATAAATATATAGACAATTTGCTCATAGGTAATTTGTTAATTTATCTTAAGAATCCGTAGACAATTTGTAAAGAATATATTTGTTTACTAGAATGTTAAAAATCCGTAAATTATGCTCATTATTTAAGGACAAAATTATTTTGTTGAATTTTTTTTATAGAAATGGTAGAAAATTTCGTAGTCAATGCTTTATTTTATTATAGTGTAAAATTAGACATAATGATGAATGAATGATAATTTAGCAAATCCTCATTGACTTTTGTAATTCAAAATATTAATTAATTATAAATTAAGTTGTATATTAATTTTTTTTAGTCCCGACTGGACTATATTCCTGCGTCCACCCCTGATTTAGGCCCTGTCAAAAGTGGATAAACTCTGCTAAGAGACACACTTACATGAGACGATCTAACAGTGGGACAAAACATAATTTACATATTGTCGTTTTAATATTTTGGGAGAGATGAATATTAATTTGTGATATGTTATATCATATATCTCATTCGTGCAGACATTTTAAATATATGAGTTTTTTATTAAATCTATTTAAATTATTTAAACGAGCTGAAAAATAAAATGGCTCTTCTATTTGATATTAAAGTCCAAGATGATAAGCAAACAATTTCCCATGGGATCAGCCCATTAAGATCTCAAAGTTTAAGAAGGCCCAACTCGTCTTATCCCTCGGGAGGAGGATTCGCATGGATTTTGTGTTCCAATTTCACTTAGCTTGTAAATTTATTTAATATAAGTTCGTTCAGTGTGATTTGTTTCAAATAAATTTATGTTCGTTTAGTTGGTTCCTAATTTGATTTGTTTCTCAATTGGTGATGACTGAAATGTATTTATTTTCGGTGAATTTATATATACTTGTAATACATTAAAAAAAAATGTCAGAGGCATTTGGAAATTGGAATTGCACGTCTTCACTAGTGCGAGTGAAAATGGAGTGTCAAAAATATCTATAAATATATAAAAGTAGCAGTATCTGTAAAAGTAGACGATGATCTTGTTGTCGCGTGTGTTGCTACTCTCTCTGCCGTGCAAACGTGGTTTACACACGCTAGAAAAGTGCGTGGACAACAATTCTTGGTTTACACAGGCTGCAATTTTGAAGATATCAAAAGGCGGTCCACTGTTCCACATTAAATATAAAATAATATCTACTTTATCTGCACAAGTTTATTTCTCACCAATGTTTTCATAACCGAACCGGTGATCGAACCGGACAGACCACCAGTCAGCGATTCAACGGTCAGACCGGTTCAACCGTTAAAATGATTTCTTTCTAATTTTTGTCAATATTAATGAAAAAATATACACCGATATCTTTTTATCTATCATTAATATTCCCAGAATAAATACAGAATTTTTGCTTAAATTAACAAAAAAAATTATTGATAAATCCATTTACAATAATGAAAGAAAACAAGAAAGAATTAATAAAAAAAGAAAACTCCAATTCCGTTTATTTCGAGTATAAAAAAGCCACTTGATAATATTAGTAATATTAAAACAACTTCAGAGATTTTTTATGACTTATCCTATGTACCACAAGCATATGATCCTCTCAAATAGAAATAGAGAAAGAAGTAACTAGAAAGATTGTTAGAAGCACCTTCTTCTAGAAGAATCATCTAGAAAGCGATTCATTTTGTTTGAATTCCTATGTTTGGTTAAAAAAATAAAATAAGCATACACCTATAAAAATTTAAACATATATATTATAAATTTTCATATTTAAGAAAACATAATAAAAGTCATAGTCATAATAAAAAAATAACACAATAATATAAGAGAAAATAATATAAAAGGGGGAAGGTGGACCTTATATTTTTGTCCCACATCGAAAGTATTAGAGAAAAATGTGAGAGAAAATAATATAAAAGGATGGACCTTGATTCATATATTTGTCCCATCTCTCATATATTTATCCCACATTGAAAGTGTTGGAGAAAAAAGTGAGAGAAAGTATTATAAATTTTTGCCCCCCTCATATATTGATCCCACATTGAAAGTGTTGGAGAAAAATGTTGGAGGAAGTATTATAAAATTTGTTCCATCTCATACATTTATCCCACATCGAAAGTGTTGGAGAAAAATGTGAGAGGAAGTATTATAAAAAATTTTACACCTCATACATTTATCCCACATCGAAAGTGTTGGAGAAAAATTTGAGAGGAAGTATTACAAAAATTTTCCTACTTCATACATTTATCCCACATCGAAAGTGTTGGAGAAAAATGTGAGAGGAAGGATTATAAAATTTTTTACACTTCATACATTTATCCCAAATCGAAAGTGTTTGAGAAAAATGTGAGAGGAAGTATTATAAAAGGGATGAAGATGGGCCTTGATACATATAGTTAAAAGTTTTTTTTTTTTTAATTAGAACCGGTTAAATTGGTTTGACCGGTTTTGGTCCGATTTTGACCGGTCCAACCGCAAAAGCTGTTTTTAGGGGGTCTCCGGACCGGTTCCGGGACTGGTTCTCGATTAAACCGGTTGAACTGGCCTGTCTGGTCCTGCTATAAAATCGTTGTTTCTCAGTGCAAAATAATTAAACTCCTCTTAATTTAAATTTAAACTCAAGACTCAAATCCTTTTAAAAGGACCTTCCACATTCTTCATGAATAGTATAAAATCCAAATCCCTACTGTCAAAACACACCATCTTTTCGGATGGGGAGAGCATTATTTTTAAGCAGAACTTCATAATTTAGGAGATATTTTTCAACAATTTTTCAATTTTAGAATTTAATTTTAGAACTTCATCATTATATACATACTGATTTAAGAATTTAATTTTTTTCTCATATTTACAGATATTGGGATCAATCTTCTAATTAGTGAAGCTGGTATATCAACTCACTGCATATGCATATGAAAACAAAGAATTGCTTAGACCATGGATTAACTTTTTAACAATTCAAAGGTGTGATATCACATCTTCTATCCATCTACGCATTCAACATAATATACATGTTTATATCTGGATCGACAAATGTAAAGATTGTATTAGAGTTGTTTAACAAAAGTACCTTTATTTTCCCCCTCTTTCTACTTCCTGGTGAGATACCAGCATTATTATAAGTTTTTTTTAATTAGTTTATTACTTTATCGAGAAATGTCAATATCTTTTAAAGTAAATAATTTCCTTTTCAGAACATTTGCTGGACTCAAGCTCTACCGTAATTGCAATCTCTGGACTCTGGCCATTCTCTTCTGAACCAAAGTAGGAATTCATTAGTATTCAAATGTAAATAAATAATTTTACAGCCACTAAATTGCACACACCTCTTAATTTATAAACTAAAACCTTTTAAAATGCATTCAACATATGTCATACGAATATATATAAAAGAAACTTAACCATTCTTTTCTTAGATTTCATCATCACAAGTTCACAACAATTAGTCGATAAAAAAAAAATGGAAAGTGTGTACTGAAAAACAATAGCTCTACCCTACACATGGGATTTAAATCGATTTGGTCTCATAACTTTGGACCTTTATTGAAATGGTCTCATATATATCACATATTTCAATTTAGTCCCGTATATTTTCAATTTGTGCCAATTTAGTCCCAAGGCGCCGGAGACCGGTCAAACTAGCCAAAACGACGTCGTTTTTTGGGGCGTTTTTTGCACGCGCCCCTAATTCCGATCTGGAAATGCTGACTTGCATTGATTTGGACACGTGGCACGCCACATGTGTATTTTGCCAATTAAAAAAATGAAAAAAGAAAATAAAATTACACATAATTAAATAAAAAAAATAAAATTTCAAATTAAAATTAAATAATAATAATAATAATAATAATAATAATAATCATAATTTTGTTCAGTAAGCGTCTGGGTCCAATCCGGCCATCTCCTACGTCTCCAACCACGACTACGAAGGCATCTCCTACGTCTCCGACCACACCTATGTTGTCCTCGACATGTTCAATTTCCGATCAATCGACATTGACGTCAAATCCCAAAAACTTTGCAGGTCAATCCGCGCCCACTTGGGCGAATTGTACTACTGAGAATCTCTGAAAAAAGTAAAACCTGGCCTTCCCCATGGCGTCGCCCCAATGTCGGCGTCGGCGGCCCACATCGGCCGGTAGAATGCGAAACTTGCTCGAAAATGCGGATTGATCGTCGACCACGTCGTCGGCGCCCAAATCGTGAAAGCATAACCGGTAGGGTTTTGAGCAGGGGCATCCATGGGGAGGATCTATTGCAGGCGATCGGCGGCGGCGTCTCTGGCCGCCGCGTCATAATCTCCTACAAGATCAACTTCGTCGGCCGTGCCAACAACGGTCCGATTTTTTCGATTGGAGAAATACGCCACGGATAACGCCACCGGCGTCTGTTTGGTACCAACAAATCGTCAACAAAATGGATAACGATTTATTCGCCGTGGTTTTGATCCAACCAATCACGCGCAACAAAGTGAAAAGCGTGTCGCGCGACTTTCATCGGTTTGTTTCTCGGCGACTCTAACCGCCTCCTTTCCATAACAAATTCACAATTCCCCAAATTGGGCCTCAAAAACCCGACCGCCCACGAAATGCCATGGATAAACTCCGTCCTCTTACGGGACAACAACGACAATTCAACCTCCCCGTCAATTTTACTCAACCCGTAAGCGGATTCCGTCAATTTCGAAGCGAAATCCGACTAAATCAAAACCCCAATCGCACTACCAGATCTGAACACCATCTTCAATAAAATGGTCCAAATCGGAAAAGTCGGGATGGTATTCAACTCCTACGGCGGGAAAATGAGCGAAATCGCCGTATCGGAAACGCCGTTCCCCCACCGCGCCGGAAACCTATTCAAAATCCAGTACTCAGTTAACTGGAAAGAAGAAGGCGAGGCAATTATGATTATTATTATTATTAGAGTTTAATTTAAAATTGATTTATTTTATTTTTATTTAATTATGTGTAATTTTATTTTCTTTTTTCATTTTTTTAATTGGCAAAATACACATGTGGCGTGCCACGTGTCCAAATCGATGCAAGTCAGCATTTTCCGATCGAAATTAGGGGCACGTGCAAAATACGCCCCAAAAAACGACGTCGTTTTGGCTAGTTTGACCGGTCTCCGGCGCCTTGAGACTAAATTGGCACAAATTGAAAACATACGTGACTAAATTGAAACATGTGATATATACGGGACCATTTTAATAAAGGTCCAAAATTATGAGACCAAATCGATTTAAATCCCCCCTACACATCACAAAATCGTGACGAAATTGTTTTTTTTTTCTTCACAAAAAGTAAATCAAACTAAGCCAAGATCGTAAAATGAACAGATCTTAAAGAATTTGTCATATATTTTCATGTAAAATGTCAAAAGAAGATTTAAACTCTGAAGAAAGTCTCTTGTGCATACACAGACATAAGAAATTCATCTTTGCCACTAAAGTTTGCTTAAAATACATTTATAAATTAAACAATCATTTGAAATGTAACAACAGAGATAAAAAGGAAAAAGAAACAGCGCACTAGAATGGCTATACCATTTTGTCAGAGTAAATTGAATTTGTGGTGCATTAAAATATTTTCAAAGCACTTTTGATCTTATTGTTTTAAAGTGATTTTTTTTTGTGCACTTTTGATCCTAAATCTTTAATTGCACATCACAAAAAAAACATAACATGTTCATCTAACAATTTTACCACACAAAAGCCACTTATATATGTTTAAAATTTTTTGTGCACTTTTGATTTTTGAAGATTTGGGTAAGATTTTTATAAAATTTGCCAGATATTGGAAGTGCGGCGATTCCTAAGATTCAAGGTGGGGATGCAGATTTTTGGTGTTTTTTTATAGAATGTTAGTAATCTCACTATTTTGGTGGACACACACGCACTTACATCTGTTAAAAACTAAGAGAATATTAATTTGAAATCAAAAGTACTTAAATTGCGACCATTTTAATATAAAAATATTTTCATGGACCAAAAGTGCAATTTTGGCATTTTGTCAATTTGAGGGAGATAAAAGAATAGTGGTCGAAGGTTGGGTGGAAGAGAAGAAGGCGATTGGCACAGGTTCGATAATTGTGTGATAATGATCTCCAAAAAAAACTTCTTTTACACGTGTTTGTTCTGCTGAGTGTTTGAAACTTTTCACTATGATATGCAAGTTAGACAATAATGGCCTGTTTGCTAGAATATATTTTTTATCGGTGAGATTCAATTAATTAATTGAATAGATATGCAGGCTTTTGAGCTTTCACGGGCATAGTCATATAAAGAGATTTTGGGCTTACTCTCGCCTAAGCCCACAAGCCACCGTTTATTTCTCCTCTCTTTTATCTCGAAATTATTGTGTTATTTTCATTTTGTGATATTAATTTAATTTATGACATTTTATTTTGTGCTATATTTATTAACTTTAAATTTATTGACTTCATAAATTTAAACTAAATGTAATTTCTTAAAATATATCATTAAAATATTGGCTAATAATATTAATTTAAATATATATTAAAATAATTTTCACATCGTGCATCGCACGGGAGAAATACTAGTTATTCTCAACAATGAATAGCCTATTAGTTGGGTTCAGACCATTTATATTTTACAATTTAATTTTACTATTAAGGGCTTTGCCACTTTCATTTTATTTAGGGGTCCGGTTATATGCACCCCCATAATGGGTAGATACACCCAAGTGTACACTAAATTACCAATTATACCCTTTTCTTCCGTCCCTTTTCTCTCAAAGCAAATCCGAGAGTTCTGCCTCCACCGCGCACCATTGTTGCCTGCCTCAGACACCGGCGGCAATGGCTCCACGATGCCGACCATTTTCACCGCCTGCGCCACCCAATCATGCGACAACATTGAGTGGGAGATTTTACGCCTGTTAAGGTGAAATGGAGGCCGACGGTGGCGGTGGGAAATGAAGTTGTGTAGGGCAGCTTTTCCGGAAATCTTGCTACGGTTCTTCATCATGTTGATGTTAGATGATAATTTGGCCTTAACAGGGGAGTAGGCTTGCAATGGGGTGGGGCGGGGTCAGGGGACAACTCCCCATCCCCGTCCCCGTGAAATTCGGGGCAGGGGCGGGGAATCCCCGCGAACAATTTGGGGAAAAAACCGGCCCCATTCCCCACCCCGTCTCTTTTTTTTTTTTTAATCTAAGTTTCACAATTTTAATACGAATATAAAAATTCAAAATACAAATTAAGCAACATCAATAAAAATTAAAAAATAGTACAACATCAACATCAACAAAAATTTGAAATATAAAATTAAGCATACAACATAAATATAAATTAAAAATAGTTTATTGTTCATCTCATTTGTTCTCTCTCATAATTAAACAACTTCAAATATCTGTTTCATTTGCATCCATATCAAGCTCCTCCTCAAAAAATATAAATAATTTTAATATTATATATATTAGTAAAGTATAATTTCAAGATTAGGATTTAAAGTTTTCAAAATATATTATTTAATTATATATATATATATATATATATATATATAAATTTAAATTAAAAATTAGGGGCCCATGAACGGGGGGGAATCTTATCTCCGCCCCGCCCGACCTTCGGGAAAAAAATTCCCCATCCGCCCATGGAATTTTCTGAGGATTCCCCGCCGTCGATCGGCGGATCCCATGAGAACGAGGATTCCCCCGCCATTGCCAAGCCTACATGGGAGAGATGCAAAAATTAGGGAAAAAGGGTATTTCTGTCCCTTTTTAAAAAGCCAAAATTTAAATAGGTGTATCTACTAATTAAGGGGGTGCGAATAACCGGACCGTTTTATTTACTTAGTTTTGGACTTTATATGTTGAAGTCCATTATAGTGGGTCACATGTGAATAATAAATTTCACGTGTAAATAAGTTAATATTTAAGTAAATTAAATTATATAATGAAGTCCATTATAGTGACGTCGTGACTTACGTAGACGTTCCGGGATATTGTCTGTGACGTGAAGGTTGTGACACACGGGCTGCTCCGGGATCGGCGCAAAATTGCCGACGATTTGCTCGAGTGGGTCGGAGGTTTTGGTGAGGGAGCGGTGGCGCTCGCGTGAGAGGCAATTCTTTTTGGTCGACGATTTGCAGAGTGTTGTTTTGGGAGAGATGAAAGAGCGTGCAGAGTGATAAGAGTTATAAGAGTGTTTTGGGCCATTTATATTTTATAGACTTGTGGCCCATTTCATTTTAATTTACTTAGTTGGGCTTCATAAGAGTGTTTTGGGCCATTTTAATTTCGCACTGCATTTTATGTTAAAATATCTTTAATTACGCCACATGTTAATATATGTAGGACCCATTTACTTTAAGTGATATGGTTTGATAAGAATTAATTTTTTAATCTTATTACCTATTTACTTTATTTGATCAAAAAATATTTTTAATCCCGGAGCACCAGGATAAGACCTAAAACGAAAAGAGGTGTGATAGTTATTTTGACGGGGATATAATGTGCATTGTCTACATTAACCCTAGATGTGCGTGAGATTGGAGAGAGGATAAAGTTGTTGCTCTCGTCACTGCAACAACGGCGGGGACCAACATCAGCATCCGTCGTCGGCAAGGCTGCCCCTGTTTCCCCCAAAAAGCTCCTCCCCAAAATTGTCGCCGCCTTGCCCGTACCCTTTGTATTCTTATCTCTTTTCCTCCAAAACCGCTCCTCCTCGCAAAACTGCCGCCGCGTTCCTCGTCCCCTTTGTATTCTTAATTTTCTGAGAATGAGAATTAAGTCGCGATTTTAGGCTTGATTTTTTTGGGAATGGATTGATATTTTGGGAGTGAATTGGTTTTTGTGACCGAATTGGTATATGAGATATAAGTAAAATTGGAATAATTGTGCTTATGCTTTTATTTCTTAAAGTGTTGTATATTGGTTACTTCAGGGCTCTTGTTCTTGCTGCAATTAATTTAGTTGTTGCCCTGAAGTTTTGGTGATTAAGTATTGTAAAGGTGATACGCAGGGCGTGAATATGCCTTATATTTAGGCTCCTGCGTGAGTTAATATAATTCATTTTCTGATAAAAAAAAGGAACAGATTTAGCAACCTGTCTTTCTGATTGAATTGATTTTTGCAAACTCGTTGGAATGAATATGTTTTTATTAGAATAAGAGTAATTATATTGCAGACATTTTGAAAGCCTGTGATGAATTGAATTTGCAGGCTTTTTAATTGAATTTACAGGCTTGAATAAATTTCTTGAATATATGGATGAATTAATGAGAAACTGAACTCCAAAATTTTGGAATTATTGATCGCATGAGAAAATTTTGGGGAGAAACAAATAGGGTGGGAGGAGGGTATTTCAGTAAATAGATGGATTAAATTTTATCACATTCACTCAAGTAGACGATGAATAAGATAAGAAAATTCAATCACATTCCCTATTTTTATCCCACCTTATCTTATTCAACTTAATTCTTGTTTTCAAAGTATATGAAGCCGTAGCGTGATAATTAATTATTTTAGATTACAAAATATTAAGATTTGAAATAGGAGATCTCAAATCAGTTACGTTTATTATGAGTTGACTGTATATCATGCATTAATGAAAAAACGAAACTTGTGTGAGGTGTTTGATCTGATTAAAAAATCAAAATGAGCCAATATTTTTGACCTTCCAAAAAAAAAAAATCTAATAAAAATGAACCAAAGTTTTAATTGAAGCATCGTCTCACAGATTTTGCTCTAAATGACATAAAGGAGCTGGTCCAATCGTAATAAATACAGTATATGATGTATATCCTCAACATCAAATAATGAAATAAATATATATTCACTCCATCCTTTCCAGTTTCCAGGAATATAGTGTAATTTAATTTTTAATAAAATATAATTTAGGAAGATAGTAATTTATTATGTTTGAAATTTGAATTTTATTATAAAGTTTTTATGGCTAGGTAAAGTTTTTTATCGTTCGGTCTGTTTTTGTGTCTTATAGTGCGTTTTTAACCGTCTGCAATTTATTTATACTGAAGCGTGTAACTATTTTTTCATATTAATAGTTGCACGGTTCAATGTAATTAAACAAGTTGCATCTGTCAGTATATATAACAAGTTGTATCTTTCAGTATAACAAATTGCACGATTATAAAATGTACTATGAATGCACGATGCACCTAGATGCACATGACACCCATCCACTCTTTTTTTATATACTCTTATTTATTGAATACAAAAATAATATTGTACGTTAAATATCAACGTCGACAAAGTCTTATATCTAAGTCTAGGTAGTATAACTCAATTGCATTTTTTAAACATAAAACGTGTTAGAATTGAAAGCACTCAATTTATTTTACACTGAACAAGATGTTACATATATATTATACTGTAAACAAATCGAACAATCTAGTAAGATAAATTACACGTTTCAAAAAATGCACTTGAATTATACATGCGCAAATGGTGCACATATTTAACAAAGAAATGAGCCAGAACTTGGAGCAAAACCAAAAAGAAAATATGATCCATCTTTATGAAACCGGAGGGAGTACTTAACAATACAAACCTAGAAATAAACATATTTATTACACTCATTAACAATTCACAAATATACAAAATATATACCAAGTGTCAACAAGCTCCCGCAGAATCAGAAAAACCCTTATGATCCGAATTACCACTAGACAATTTCTTGAAAACCCTACTACCAAACACAAAAAACCCTAACGTATGTCCACCAATCGCAACAATTAGCACCCCAACATTAAACGACATCACCGCAAGCATCACAACGTAACCCAACCCGACCCGTAACCCATGCACCACCGTCCGAACCACCCCACCGTAAAAGTCATCGTCATCGTCGCCATCGCTTTTCTTTTTTGAAAACAAGAGAGCCACTCAACCACGAGGGTGAGAACGAAGACCATAACGAGGGCTAAAACGTACATTCCCGTGCGGGCCCCGGGCCACCCGGAGAATAGGATCTCCGAATTCTTGCCCCAGAAGAAGGTCATGTGGGTCATGGCCATGGATGTCATGGGATGATCATCATGGCCCATGGATGGTGATGATGATGATGATGATGATGGTGGGGAGGTGGCATCATCATTCCGGGCATGTTGTGATCCATTTTTGGATGATTATACACTATTGACAAAATTAAGATGAGAAATGAAGTGGGAATTGAATTTAATCGGTTTATATATGAGAACGAAAATGTTTTTAAGTTGTACTGCATTGTATTGTACTGCACTTTTGACAAATTCGTTATGCATTAAGTTATTCTCAATATGTTAAGAGTCAACTTAATTGGTGAATTTTTAATTAGTTTTTTTTTAATAGATTATTTGAAGTAAGAGAATAGGCGGAAAGGCAAGCTTCATGCCGTAAGAAGCAGCTCCATATCCATCTACGAACGATTCATGCTTTTTTATTTTTCCCTTGTGATGGAATTATAACAAATAATTTAAATTGAGTGTAGATCATAGCATCTCACTTATTCTATATATATATTTTTTACATATTTTTAAAGTAATTGTATGTAGTGTTTAGATCATAGTGCTAGTATATATTATTTTCTCAATAGGTAAAAACTCAAATCCTTCGATCCACTTTAATTACAAAATGAGCGCACAAAAAAAAAAATAAAAAATAATAAATATTAAACTATGTCTGGTCTTTCGGATTAGTTGGTGTTCTGGCCGAATATCGAGTTATAAAAAAAAAAACCTAATAAATTATGATAAAAGAAAAAATACAAACACGAAAAACAATATGTATTAAATTAAGTTAAAAAATTCTGATGTTAAAAAAATTAAAGTACAAACATGAAAGAGTGGGTCTCATGTGCACTCGGGTGCACCGTGCACTCATAGTGCATTTTAGGCGTGCAACTATACAAAACAAAAAGTGCAACTATTCCAAACAGAAGCATGTAACTATGTTCTCATATTAACAGTTGAACTTTTATGTGTAAATAAGTTGCACTTTTCAGCATAATAAATTGCACCTTTCTAAAATGCACTATGAGTGCACGGTGCACCCGAGTGCATACAAGACCTAGTCCACATGAAAATAATTAGATATTAAATTAAGCTAATAAATTCTGATAAAGAAAATGTATCCTTCGATCCACTTTAATTAAAAATTGAGTGACCAAATAAAGCAAACATGAAAATCAATAAATATTTAATTAAGCAAAAAATTATAATAAAAAAATGTACAAACATGAAAATAATAAGTATTAAATTAAGCTAAGAAATTCTGAAAAAAAAAATTTACAAACATAAAAAAATAATAAATATTAAATTAAGCTAATAAATTATGATAAAAAATAGTAAAAACATGAAAAATAATAAATATTAAATTTAGCTAAGAAATTCTGATTAAAAAAAGTATATGGTGTTAATTTTTATCCTTTCTGGCGTGAAAATTTATTAGAATGAAAAATGAAAATGTACATGTACATATATACAGAGAAGGAGGAAACAATTTATAAAAATAATAATAAATTCGGAAGAAATTTAATGCAAATTTTTTGAGGGTAAATCAATAGATTTGATCTTGATTTTATTTGAAATATATAGATTTGAACATTATTTTATTTGAAATATATTATAATATTAAAATATTTTTTGTCATTGCAATACATATATGCTCTAATGCACAGATTCTTCAAAAAATACTAAAATCTTGAGATCGGATCTGGTAGCGAGACGGCAGTAAAGTGCGATTTCCGTGTGTGCCACGTGGTGAAAAAAAAAAAAAAAAAAAAGATACGCGCACCGGGTGCTTTTGGGTGCGAATCCAGTGCTTCTTGGGTGCGTCTGGGGTCATTTTTGAAAAAATAAAAATTATGGAAAAAATTTAAAATTTAAAATAAGAAAGCTTAATTACCTTATTAACCCACAAAACTTAAAATAAAAAAAAAAACTTTTAATAGAAAATATTAATTATTTTACTTACCTTTTCAACCCAAAGTCACGAACAGAAGATGTGACTTGTTTTAAATTTTTATTGGATTGAAAACTTTATTATGCTAATATGTTGGATTGATGATGATATATGAATTGTTATTTTTATATATTTTATAGGTATTATATATATAATAAAATAATAAATAAGTAGACGTATCCTTGCCGAATCGCACCCTGATTTTTTCAAAAATCCGTATCCCCGTATCCGTATCGCGTCGCCCCCGCACCCGCACCCATGCAACACAACATATATGGGATCAAATTGTGAAGATGTAGTAGATATATATGGAAAGTTCATAGGTGAGGAAATATATATTATTATATACTACCTCCATCCCGGGATAACGTGCACATTTTCCCGGACACAGAAACTAAGAAGACTTGCTTTATTGATATTATTTAAATCAATTATAATGATATTGTGAGTGTGTAAGTTTTGAGTGTTTTGTCATTTAAAGAAATGTGTACGTTATTTTGGGACAAACAAAAAAAGAAATTGTGAACGTTACTGTGGGACGGAGGGAGTAAATTTTTTTTACAAACCAATTTGAAAGAGATCTATTATTGAGTATAAATCATGAAAATCATGATTAATCTAAATATCAAGATTTTTTAACATTATTATTTATTAATATTTATTCTTAAGATTTTTTCTATTTTTTCATACCAAATTTTTTTTTGTATTTTTTTTCAAAGATTTTTTCTCAATTCATAATTATTTGTTAATATTTTTTTCAAATATTCATTTTTCAATTTGACAATATTTTTTTGCGGGAAAATCAAGTGGAGTAATAATAAATTTGGAAGAAATTTAATGCAAGAATTTTTGAAAATTCAATAGATTTGATCTTGATTTTATTTTAAATATATAGATTTTATCATAGTTTTATGTGAAATATATTATAATATTAAATTATTTTTTTTCATTGTGATACGTGTATCAAATGAAATTGTGAAGATATAATAGATATATATGGAGAGTGTTGGGATATTTTAGTTTTGATAATTTATGCCAAAACATTATTAACTTGTGTTATTCAAGCTAATTTACAGATAACAAGTTAAGGGGGAACTAAAGAACAAATTAAGGGGGAACTCACGAAATCAGAAGAAGAAGATTGAGATCGGGGAGGTTTGGAGATGAGAATGATCGAGATCGGATGAAGTAAGATGAGTTCGAGTCAACGATAAGTTGTGCAAAATCGATGAAGAAAAGCTAAAACCCAAAGAAATCGGAAGAGAAGGTTATAGATCAAAAGATGAAATAGATGAGACTGATCAAGATCAGACGTGATCGAGATCAGATATGAAGATGAGCAGACGAGACTGATCAAGATCAGACGTGATCGAGATCAGATATGATAACCTCGATATGCTAACTCCGATGTAACCGACTGATGTTATCCCGAGATCTTTGAGCCCGAAGATATGTTGATCGATCGGTCCGTGATCGACGATCGGTAAGAAGAAATCGATGCTTTGAGTCAATGTGACTGGGGTCGATGGATATTCAGAGAACCGAACTCAAGAAGTTTAAGTGTCGATGCTTGATCGGACAAGGTCCGGCCAAGAGAAGTTCTTTAATCAAGAACTCGAGACTCGATAAAGTTATCAAGAACACAAGGCTCGATAACTCCGGATAACTCGCGCTCGATAACTCGGATAAACTGAAGGTTCAAACAACTCGAGATAACTGAAGGCTCGAGATAGAATCGAAGATCCCGAGACTTAGAAGATCTGAAGAATATATAGAGTTAGAGACTCAAAAGAAATGAAGAATATAGCCGTTAGATTCAAATTGGCGTGGACGATAAGAGAAGGCGACAAGCCCGAAAAAAGTGCAAAAAGCCAGCGAGTAGTATGGATTTGAATGTGATTCTCTCCAACGGTAACATTCAAATCCACACTATAAATACAAGTTCTTCCTTCATTATCATGTGTGGATGTATGTGGAAGAGTGTGGAGAATATAGCAAAACGATGCTTTCTGAGCTAAGAAGATATGGGTTTTAGGTTCGGCCCAAGGTCGTGTGCCGGATGATCGCGAGTCTGAAATATGGCTTTGATTGTACTTGCTAAGGCATTCAACAAGAATTGTGCTCCCAATCCTATATACTCAAGCATTCCCCACCATAGAACACAAAGCTAGAAATACACACATATATTCAAGAGTGTTCTACCTAGATCTAAGCACAAATGCTATATCTAGCTTAGAGAGATTTTCTCATCCTTAGCATTGAAAGGCTAAACAAATGTAAGGGAAAATCTCAACCTAGTTGGAAACCAAACAAACCTTACCCAAATCAGTTTGATAGGATAAGTTTGTAGGTGAGTGTGAACTCGGTAAACATCTATCGGCAATCCCGTAAGGGAGATAAGTCCCGCTTGAGTGTGAACTCGGTAAACATCTATTGGCAATCCCGTAAGGGAGATAAGTCATGCTTGAGTGCGAACTTCGGTAAACATCTCGCCATCCCGTGAGGGGTATAAGTCCCGAGTTAAGTTCGGTTAAGGTGCTTTTGTGTTAAGGGAAGAGTGGATGTAGGGGCGGGTTTTGTCCAGAACCACTATAAAATATCGTGTGTTCTTTACTGTTTTATGTTCATACTTGTCATATGCATTCGATTACAAGCAAAACAACACACATCGTTCTTAAAAGCCAAAAATTTGGTATCACCATTCCCTCACCCCTGTTTTATATGCATCGCACGAAATGATCCACTCCCGCACGCGCAAAATTGGTTTTCAACATCGGGACCTCACAGAGTGGTATCAAATAGGCGGGTTGTTATATATATTTACAAAGTGATCGCTGAAACCCATTTAATGTTTAAAACAAAAACCCGATCTCTGTAAATGCATATATTTAAAAATGTTGAAGGCGTCATTATCAAAAAAGGGAAATTTTTGGGATATTTTAGTTTTGATAATTTATTAAAACATTATTAACTTGTGTTATTCAAGCTAATTTACAAATAACAAGTTAAGGGGAACTAAAGAACAAATTAAGGGGAACTCACGAAATAGGGAAGAAGATCGAGATCCTACATCCACTCTCCGAGAATGATCGAGATCTTCAAACAAGATGAGTTCGAGTCACCTGATGAAGTTTGTCAAAATCTTTGAAGAAAAGCTAAAACTACCGACCGTTTACTAAGGTTGCATATCGGAAGATGGCGGATGGCCTCTTAGATGTTTAATGTTAGTTCACACTTCCGGGACTTATCACCCTCAAAATCAGGATTGCCTAACAATTACCCTCACTTCACCACTCGTTATCTCTTACGAGAATGAGTTTGGGTTTTGTGTTGTCTCCAACTATGGTGAGATTTTCCCTTACAATGGTTTAACCTCAATGTTAAGGTTGGGGGGAAAATCTCTAAGCTTATGATACATCGTGGGTTGCTTAGGTTGGGTTCTAGAACACTCTTTGAATATATTTGTATATCTACGAGACTTGTGTTATAGGGTGGGAATGCTTTGACTATAACGCTCTTGGCTCTCATAGCATCTTTGTGCATAATCTCCACACTTAATTTGATGGAAGATCTTGTATTTATAGTGTGGATTTGAATGTTACCGATTGGAGAGAATCACATTCAAATCCATACTATGGAGAATATAAGTTCTTAGCAGACTTTTCGATTCGGTTTCTTCCTTTCGTTGGTCCACAAGTCTGTTAGATTCCAACGGCTATGGCGTGGACCTTGATAAGAGAAAGGCGAAAAGTATGAAAAAAAAAGTCTTGAAATTCTCAGTAGTATGGTGTTTGAATGTGATTCTCTCCAACGGTAACATTGTTTCTCTGAGCCTTAGGTTTCGATCTCATATTGAGTTTTTCCTTCGGTTTATCATGAATCTTGATGTGGAAGAGTGAGGAGAATCTAGCAAATCTATGTCTCTGCCGATCTATAGAAGATATGGGTTAACATTCGGAACAGGTCGTGTGCGGATGATCATCTATCAAAATTATCCCGAACATGTCATACTCGGGGTTTTGGGATCTAATCAAAATCCTATTTATTAAATTCATTTCCCAACAATATATATTTGGGTTAATTGCAAATAAAATCATCACTTTTCCTTTGAATTGCAAATTAATCTAATTTTTTAATAATTGCATTTTTAAATCACCACTTTTAAAATATTGTTGGAAAAATTAACCTATGTTGAAACCAAACAAACCTTACCCAAATTTATTTGACGTGATAATTTTAATAGGTTTTTGAACTGCGTAAAATGATAATATTTAGATTAAAGGATGATTATATAGATTGGTAAAAATCTATTAGCGATCAAAAAAGTATTGTTAATAAGTCTAATTTACAACAATATTTAAAAGGTGATTATTTATTTGCAATTATCTAAAAGTTTAGATTAAATTGCAATTCAATGAAAAGTGGTGATTTTATTTGCAATTAAGCCTTTTTTTTATTTTTTATTTATTTTACAAACCAATTTGAAAGAGATCTATTATTGAGTATAAATTATGAAAATCATGATTAATCTAAATGTGAAAAGGTGTTAAACCATTCCCTCACTTCTATTTTATAAATCATTAAAAAATATTTGCCCTCAATCAAAATTGGTTTTCAAGCTAGGGGGTTTGGCAAAGGCGGGTAACCATTTTTTTTTTCCCTAACCCGAAACCTCCCGCCCTGGATTTTTTGGACCCATTCTACCCGCCTCCGCCCCATGAACCATTGGGTTTAAACCCCAAGATATTTAATTTTATTTTTCCTTTATTTTTTAATTTGTATTCCTAATTTCATACATGTCATTTTTAAATACATATCGTTCCTAAAAAATAAAACATAAACTAGAATCATCAAATTAAAATAAACAAAAAATACATAATATCATAATCAATCTCACATTAAAGAGAGCACAAAAGGGATTGCAGTTACTCATTATTCATTAATCAAACATACCTCATCAAAATAGACATCTTATTATACTGTTTTTTCTTATTATAGTATTGTTATCTTATTAAACTACTATTGCATTATTACTTAATACATTTAAAATAATATATATATATATATATATATATATATATATATATATATATATATATATATATATATACGGGGAGGTTTTCTGGGGTTTTTGTTTCATCCGGGGGTTTTTGTTTGCCGGGTTTAACCTGCCCGAATTAAATCTTAGGGTTAGGGTTAAAAACCCCGCCCATTTGCTATTCTAAATCAAGCCCCACCAAAAATCGCTTTAATTAATTAAGCCCAAATCTAAAATAGTTTTTTTTGCCCATGGCAGAATATGCCCACTAAGAATTACCCAATCTAAATATCAAGATTTTTTTGCATTATTATTTATTAATATTTATTCTTAAGATTTTTTTTATTTTTTAATACCAAAGATTTTTTTTCCCATTATTAAGATTTTTTTATATATTTTTTCTCAATTCATAATTATTTGTTAATATTTTTTTTAAAGATTCGTTTTTCAATTTGACGATAATTTTTTGCGGGAAATCCAGTGGAATAATAATAAATTTGGAAGAAATTTAACGCAATAATTTTTTAAAATTCAATAGATTTGATCTTAATTTTATTTTAAATATATAGATTTGATCATAGTTTTATGTGAAATATATTACAATATTAAATTATTTTTTATCATTGCGATACATGTATGAAATCAAATTGTGAAGATATAATAGATGTATATGGAGAGTTCCAAACAGGTAAAAAAATAAATATTATCATATAAAATGTTTTTTTTACGAATCAATTTGAAAGAGATCTATTATTAAGTATAAATCATAAAAATCATTGATGGTCCCGATTTTTATGTAAAACCCATTTGCGCTTGCGGAAGAAAACATGTGATGTGATGCATATAAAACAGGGGTGAGGGCAGAGTGATTTCTATTTTTTGCGTTTTAAGTTCATGTGTGTTGTTTTGCTTATAATCAAATGCATATGATAAGTATAAACATAAAGATAAAAAACACGATTTTATAGTGGTTCGGACGAAACCCGTCCTAGATCCACTCTTCCCTTCATGGGGCACCTACTTAACCAACTTAACCAACGGGACTTATCTCCCTCACGGGATTACCTACCCTCACTTTCGGGATTGCTAGATGTTTACCGAGTTCACACTCAAACGGGACTTATCTCCCTCACGGGATTGCCTACCCTCCCTTTCGGGATTGCTAAATGTTTACCGAGTTCACACTCAACCGATCCCAGAAATCAGAAACTAGAATCCCTAGTCCGAAATCTTGCTGGACAACCTTAACCTAACTTTTGGGTTTGGGTAAAGATTTGTTTGGTTTCCAACTAGGTTGAGATTTTCCCTTACAATTGTTTAGCCTCAATGCTAAGGATGGGAAAATCTCTCTAAGCTTAGGATATTACATTTGTGCTTAGATCTAGGGTAGAACACTCTTGAATATAAGCGTGTATTTCTTGCTCTGTGTTCTATGGTGGAGATGCTAGATGATTTGGCTCTGTACGCATTTCTCACATCTTTCCACACTTCCACCCTTAATAATGAAGGAAGAACTTGTATTTATACTGTGGATTTGAATGTTACCATTGGAGAGAATCACATTCAAATCCATACTATTCTAATAAACTTTTTTTTGACTTTTTCGGGGCTTGTCGTCTTCCTCTCATTGGTCGCGTTATTTTGAATCAAAAAGGCTATATTCTTGAGGATCTTGAGCTCGGGATCTTTTTTATCGAGCGCCCGGGTTATCGAGCCTTGTCAATATTTTCGGAGTTATCGGATCTCCGAGGGATTTTCGGGTTCTTGAGGAATAATACTTCTCTTCGGACCTTATGCGATCAAGCATCTTGACACTTTCCGGACTTTAATTTTACTCTTAAATGGGACATTGACCCTCATGTCACTTAAATATAGTATCGATTTCTTCTTGCACGATCGATTAGCTCGTGATCGAAATCAACATATCTTCGGATCATCTCGGGATATCATCGAGTCATCTGCATCGGGTTAGCATGTCGGTTATCATATCGATTCGATCACGTCGATCTTGTCGGTCTCATCTCTTTCCTCTTCATACTCGATCTCGATCCGCGTCGATCTTGATCGATCTCATCTACTGAATCTTACGATTGCAACCTTCTCTTACGATTTCTTTGGCTTTAGCTTTTCTTCCGCCGATTTTGCACATTTCATCGTGATTAACTCCGGAACTCATCTTACTCATCGATCTCGTCGGTCTAAATCTGCTGACCTCGTCGATCTCGATCATCTACGTCCCGATTTTTGAGTTCCCCTCAATTTGTTCTCTCGTTCCCCCTTAACTTGTTATCTGTAGATTAGCTTCAAAAAACACAAGTTGATAATGTTTTGGCATAATTCATCAAAACTAAAATAAAACAATTTCCCCTTTTTTGATAATCAAAACATTTTAAAATATAAATTTACCAAATCGGGTTTTTGTTTTTAAAAAAATCAGGATGGTCACATTAAAAACTTGTGAACTTTTTGGATACCAATTGATGGTATCAGTTCAGATGTTCATATTGAAAAAAACAGTGACCTGTTGAACTACCCTCTCTGATACCACTTGATGGTATCAGATCAGAAACGGGTTTTAAAAATGGATCAGTTCAGGTGATCACTTTTGAAATCAGTGATATTTTGAACTCCCGCTCTGATACCAATTGATGGTATCAGATCAGAAACGGGTTTTAAAAATGGATCAGTTCAGGTGATTGCTTTTGAAATCAGTGATCTTTTGAACTCCCGCTCTGATACCAATTGATGGTATCAGTTCAGAAATGGGTTTTAAAAATGGAAAAGTTCAGGTGATCACTTTTAAAATCAGTGATCTTTTGAACTCCCGCTCTGATACCAATTGATGGTATCAGATCAGAAACGGGTTTTAAAAATGTATCAGTTCAGGTGATCACTTTTGAAATCAGTGATCTTTTGAACTCCCACTCTGATACCAATTGATGGTATCAGATCAGAAACGAGTTTTAAAAATGGATCAGTTCAGGTGATCACTTTTGAAATCAGTGATCTTTTGAACTCCCGCTCTGATACCAATTGATGGTCAAAATTTTAATGTAAAACCCATTTGCGCGTGCGGAAGAAAACATGTTATGTGATGCATATAAAACAGGGGTGAGGGCAGAGTGATTCCTATTTGTTGCGTTTTAAGTTCACGTGTGTTGTTTTGCTTATAATCAAATGCATATGACAAGTATAAACATAAAGCAGTAAAGAACACACGATTTTATAGTGGTTCGGACGAAACCCGTCCTACATCCACTCTTCCCTTCATGGGGCACCTACTTAACCAACTTAACCAACGGGACTTATCTCCCTCACGGGATTGTCTACCCTCCCTTTCGGGATTGTTAGATGTTTCTATATGTTCACAAAAAGCGGGACTTATCTTACGGGATTTTACCCCCCTTTACGGATTTTCAGATGTTTATCGAGTTCACACTCAAACGGGACTTATCTTAATCACGGGATTGCTAGACAATCCGAGTTCACACTTGATCGAGGAAATGAAACTAGAATCCCTAGTGCGAATCTTCTTGGGACAACCTTAACCTAACTTTTGGGTTTGGGTAAAGATTTGTTTGGTTTCAACTAGGTTGAGATTTTCCTTACAATTGTTTAGCCTCAATTGGGATGGGAAAATCTCTCTAAGCTAGGATATTACATTTCAATTGCTTAGATCTAGGGTAGAACACTCTTGAATATAAGCGTGTATTTCTTGCTCTGTGTTCATGGTGGAATCTTTAGATGATTTGGCTCACGCATTTCTCACATCTTTCCAGGCTTCCGCCTAATAATGAAGGAAGAACTTGATTTATAGTGGATTTATTGGGACGATTGCTGAATCTGTTAAAATCCAGCTGATTAAGGTAGATCTTTAAATGCTTTCGCAATTCATTTTTCCACGTCTCAATTAGGTTTTATATTCTTCTGATTTGGACGTCTCGGGATCTTTAGTTCTGATGAATTGATTAGGTTATGAATCTCGGGGTTACTCTGGGTTCTTGATTGATGGCGAATTATGCTTGAATGACACTTTCGGACTTCTTGAGTTCTTTGCGACAGAGTGCGATTGACTATCGATTGGATTTAGGGTTTTTTTATTTTGGATAAATATGCAGGCGCGGGTTTATATATCTCGGGAGATTGGAAGATGGAAATTAAGGATCTTGTTTAAAAAAAAAACCTTCTCTTGGACGATTTCTTTGGTTTTAAACCGATTTTGCTGTTTCGTCGATTAACTCAATTAGGAACTCATCTTACTCATTTGATCTCAACCTTCTCGATCTCGATCATCCACGTGTGATTTCATGAGTTATGCCTCAATTTGTTTTTAACTTTTTTTTTAATGTTTTTGGCATAATTCATCAAAACTAAAATATCCCAACAATCATGATCAATCTAAATACCAAATATTTGTTAAAAAAATCAGAACCTACGAAGCACCACTTGGTTCCAACTTGGTTCTAAAGGAAGGTCCCAGTCTAATCTTATCATTTCTTTTATTGGTGAATCCACCCATTCTTTCTTTCGTGGGCATGTGCTAAAGGAAGCGGAGAAGTAGGAGCTACATGACCTAGAAGCGCGTAGGCTATCGGGGAATCTCGTTCAGGAAAGACCAAATATGGAGAGAATGATTGAGGGGCTTTATGTTCTATCCTTCGGGGACTATTTTTTCGGAGCAAACTTATGCCGCCTGCCTGGTGGGGGCGTCTCCTCCGTTGTGGGTAAACGGAAAACCCGAATCTCATTATTATTTGTTAATATTTATTCTAAAGATTTTACTATTTTATTTAAATTTATTATTTTTTATAACTTTTTTTTTTCAAAGATCTGTTTCTCAATTTAACCCCAAATTTAGAAACCATTGAATTTTTTCGCAAAAAAATATTGCCAAATTGAGAAATGAATCTTTGAAAAAATGAATTGAGAAAAAATCTTTAAAAAAAAGAAGTTTTTTTTCTGAAATAAATATTAACAAATAATAATTGGAGAAAAGTTATTACTCCCTCCGTCCCAAGATGACTTGAACATTGAAAATGACACGCAAACCAAGTAAAGTGAATTTTAGTGGGTTTGAGTGGTATAAAATAAGGGTGTTGTGAGTGTATTAATATTATATTTGTTTCCATTTTGAGAGCTTTCAAGTAATGTTGGGACGTCCAAATAAGGCAAGTGTTCAAGTAATGTTGGGACGGAGGGAGTAATAAATAATAATGAATTGAGAAAAAAATTAAGAAAAAAATAAAAAAATATATTTAGAATAAAATACGAACAAATAATAATGAATTGAAAATAATATTTAAAAAAAATAGATTTTTTTAAAATAAATATTAATAAAAAGTTCTTGCATTAATTTTCTTCCTAATTTATTATTGTTTTCTTAAACCCTTTCCTCCATATATATGTGTGAGTGGGTCTCCTGTGCACCCTAGTGTACCGTACACTCATGTATATGGGCGACCCATTTTAAAAGAACGGGTCGTGCGTTTATTTAAGAGGTTTTAGCGCTTCAAGCTTTAACAAATTTGGATGCAGCCCTATTGGTTGAGACACCTTATTTCTATATCTAGGTAATAGGGTTCAAACCTATTTGTCCTCTTTTCTTCTTTTTTTTTTCTAATTTTTTATATTCGAAATTGCTTTTTTTTTTCTTCTTTTTTTTTTTCCTAATTTTTCGTATTCTAATTTACTTTTGTATTCAAAATTGCTTCTTTTTTTCTAATTTTTTTATTTTTTGAATTCTGCCCAAATTTTGGAATTAACAAAAAATTAGGTCCTTGAAGAATGAATAAAAGCTAATATTAAACCGTGCAACTAGAAAATAGAGAAACGTGCAACTAGCTAATACAAAAATATACACCTATATAACAAAAGTATGCAACTACTTATAAAAGAAGCGTGCAAGTACTTATAACAGAAGCGTGCAACTACTCATAACAAAAGTGTGCAACTACTCATAACAGAAGCGTGTAACTATTTATAATAGAAGCGTGCAACTACTTATAAAAGAAGCGTGCAACTACTTATAACACCAAAAAATGTTCTAGATACAAAAACATACACCAATATAACAGAAGCATGCAACTACTTATAAAAGAAACATGCAACTACTCATAACAGAAGCGTGCAACTACTCATAAAAGAAGCGTGCAACTATTTATAACAGAAGAATGCAACTACTTATAAAAGAAGTGTGCAACTACTTATAACACCCAAAAATCTTCTAGAATTCATAGGAGTACATCTTCGATTATTATCATTGAGCAGCGGTGGTGACTGACAATTAGATGCTTCCAATGCTTTTCCTGATGTTTTACACCGAACCACCCGTCAAACACCAAACCACTATTCTCAATGAGTTGCTGCTGAAGGAACACCAACCAGACCACATCTTGTCAATACTTCACAAAACGTAATATCTAACAATCTCTTTTCATAAATTAGCCTAGATATTTTGATTTTTCTTTTTCAAGATTTGGCACTTCTCTCTGTAACCTGGAAATGAACCAAACATATGTAAATACATCTCTTTATTGATCATTTCGTACAAACACAGGAAGCTGAAAACAGGAGGTATTTCGTCGATTGAAATGAAGAAGAAATGGGCGAAACCTGGCGATTTGAAGGAGGAAGAAGAAAGGGACAAAAACTGATGTGAAGGAGGAAGAAGCGGCTTGGCGTGAGGGGTTGTACAGGGGAAAATTTTGATGAAAAGGGCATAATATATATGACCCGAATTTAAGTTACTGGGTAGGGTCGGGGCGAGTGCACGGATCTTAAATTCATACACTTGATGTATATGAGACCTTGCCTATATGTGTGTATACACTTTCATTCTAACAACCAGAAACTTACACCTGATATATATATTTTTTTTAATCTGAATTTATTAGCTTAATGTAATGTATATTTATTATTTTTCATGTTTACACTTTTTTTAATCAAAATTTAATAGCTTAATCTTTATATAATAGATTGATCATATTTGATTCTTGTCTTAATTTAAATTAGAAGTTTTAAAAACAAATTAATTAAAAAACAAGATAAAAGGCTTGAATTGTGTCACATGGGCGGAGAGAAATTGGAGTCATCTGGTTGGATTGGAATATTAAAGAATAGCTGTAACTAAAGATATAAATTAGCAGTTAACTTACATAATATAAGACACAGACAATTACTTAATTAAATTGAAATTACATATACAAAAATAATACCTATGTATACTATAAATGAGATTTTCCAAAAAAATAATAATAAATTGAAGTTACCACGAATTTTTTGATTTTGTTTTTTTACTATATTAAGGTACAAAATTAAGTAGATATAATTCAAGTGTTATCTCATTGCATGTTTCTTGGTCAGCTAAGTTGGTAATGTACTTGTTTTTAGTGTACTGCAGGTCATGTGTTCAAAGTTCAAACCACAATGCTCCCTTTTATTTTTTGTTCGTTTTAATTATAACCCTTTTGTTTTTATTTTTGTGCATTTTAATTATAATCCTTTTGTGTTTATTGTTCATATTAATTATAACCCTTTTAACCCTTTTGTGTTCAAAACACAACAGTCTCTTTTTAATTATAACCCTTTTGTTTTTATTTTTTGTGCATTTTAATTATAACCCTTTTGTGTTCATTGTTCATATTAATTATAACCCTTTGTTTTTATTTTTTGTGCATTTTATAACCCTTTTGTGTTCAAAACGCAATAGTCGCTTTTTATTTTTTTCCTTTTTAATCATTTTAATTTAATACCTTTTTATTTTTTGTTTATTTCCACTTCTTAGCACCTCATTTTTTAATGTATTTTATTTATATATTTATTGTGCCCCGCCATGAAAAAATTCTGGATTTGTCCCTGCATACGGACCAAGAAGTGGTAATAATTAACACTTTTACTTTCTTTTATTATTTGTTTGCCGTTGATTTATGAATATATTTACGCTTAACATGTGGTTTTAATTTAGTTAATATAATTTTTATTTTTTTTCTACTTATAATTTTTTTTTAGGGGGAGCATGTGCATATCATCAAAATTTGGGAGGTCCTCCATATTATGGTTTTACGGCAGCAGGAAATGACAAGTTATTCCTATATGGAAAGGGATGCACAATGTATATTACTATACAAACATTAACACGCACAATTTTTTTTTTTTTTTAATATTTGAACCTTATCGAACGGCAATTTTTTTTGTAAAATACTAAAATGATGTTTGTGAATTAATATAGTTTCTTCTTAAATTCTAAAATTATATAGAAAAAAATATTATGAATATTTTATTATATGATTTGTTTACATAATAGTAAATTTATTATACGGTCCTTTTGACCAGTATGACAAGTTGAATTGATTTGTTCAACCATACTTATGAGTGGTTTTCACGTGCACCCGGTGCACCGTGCACTCATAGTGTATTTTAGAAGTGTGTAATTATATAAAACAAAAATATACAATTATTCTAAACAAAAACATACAACTAATTTCTCATATTAACAATTGCACTTTTCTGTGTAAATAAGTCGCATTTTTCAGTATAACAAGTTGCAATATTCTAAAATGCATGTACAATGAGTTCACGGTGCACCCGGGTGCATACAAGACCCAACCAATATTTATTTTTATAAAATATTATCAAAATATTTTTTTGGAAATAATAAAATATTATCCAAAATTCCAAATAATTATAACTTCTGATGTTGAACAAAATTAAAATAAAAAAGTAAATTACTCATGATATGCTTGTGAAAAATTTATTTGCGTGTTGTTTCTACATTAATGTTTGATCATGTGACGAAATGTAACAATGAAGATAAACAAGAAGTTAAATTATTTTTGAGTATGTCTAGCGTGAAAATTTTCATGTATGAAAATCTATAAAATTGTCCTAAATCAACCATTTGCACCATAAACACTAAATAATGAACCCTAAATTATGACTTATTCGGGTCGGGTGAACCAAGAATCACTTCGGCCGAGTGAACCATGAACCACTCAATTTTGTCTTACCTTCACCAATTACAGAATTTGGTTGTAAATTAAAGTTTTTTCATGTATGAAAATTTTCATACTAGACTTTGTCATTATTTTTTTATTATTAATAATAATTTTTAGGTGAGATGCACAGAAAATTCTCTTTGCTCAAGACATCCAATTACTATAACAATCACAAATTATTGCCCGGGTGCTTGCAACAACGAACCTTTTCACTTTGATTTAAGTGGTAAAGCTTTGGAGCTTTAGCTAAACGTGGGCAAGAGAACAATCTACGCCAATATGGAAGAATTAATATTCAATATAAAAAGTATACAATATATATTATTAAATCCGTATATATTTTAAAAATATATTAAATCCTCAAATTACAATTCCTACATTATGTTGTACGTTTTTTGCAGGGTAAATTGTAGACATAACTTATAAGACTAGCATAGTAGACACAAGTTCCAACAATTGAATCGAGAAAGACATGGGTAGCCTGCAAAAAGTATAATACCTGCTAATTGGAATACCAGTCGTGGAGCTTTGATTATTTTCATTTTGAAATGTGAAATTCTCAAAAGTTATTAATTATGTTATAGGTTTGAATTATAATATCTTTGATGTTTTTGTTTCGTTTCTCCTTTCTTCATTTTCTAAACTTATCTTTCGTATCAATAAAAACTAATAAGTGTAACTAAGCCAAAAATATATTCTAATTATACAAAGACTTATAAAATTTTACAATATAAATCATGACCTATGTAATTATGACCCTAATCAAATATCATGCAATTTCAATGATCAAATCCGTTGTTCAATGATGTATTCAAAATCATATAGTATTTTTTTATAAAATTCATTTGTAGATGATATAATTAAAAGGGGGTAGAAAATACTATTATCTTTAATATTAAATTGAAAAATTGATTCCACCTCGTTCCCACGCACTAGACACCTTTCAAACTGCCGCCGCTCCAATATTGCAGCTTATAAATAATCAAGTTTTAAAAATTAAAAGAATTACTACTAACTATGAAAAAATATGAACTTAATTCCATATACCATAGATGAACTTGCCATTAACCTTACACAGTTTTTATAGTTCTTCCTTCCGAGAGAATATTCTCATTAAGTTAAAAATTGAGTTCAATATATAGTTGATTTTATTGTTTGGCTCAAACTTGGTGGCAAATTAATGTTGATTTTGGTTAAAATTTGCTGGAAATCTTGCTTCATTTTTTTTTTTTAGAAAAAAGAGATCATGCTTTTATTATAGTCACCTAAATAAAAACTAAATCAAAGGCAATAAATATATTCGAAACACTCTTATTAACTCCAGAAATTGCTGTGTCACAATATATTTTGTGTTTATTTCTTTTTATTTCTAAGTTCTTGATGTGATTTTCTTTCCCGTTAATTAAAATCCAACAAAATTTCCTCTAATTAATACTATAGATTTTACGTAATCAGTGACACATCATGTACACAAGGTCACATAAATTGTACCTCAAAGATTCCGAATGACCCTTTTTGAAATGAAGATTTTGCCACCAAAATAGACAAGATCGAGCAATTAATAAATTTCCAAACCAGCATAATTATTCGATGCTAATTTATGGTATTCAAATCCACACAAAAAAAAAATTCCAAAATTAAACCAAAATTTACATACACATATATATATGTGTGTCTTTTGATCCTTCTCATAAATTAAACCCTAGCTCTCTCGAAAGGAAGAATCACTTAAACACTATCAATTCCAAGAACTCAAAGGTACGTATACTATTGTATTGTATAGTAGTTGTATTGCTTGCAATTATTTAATTAACTGTAGTGTGCTTTATTAAAAATTATGGAATACTGCTTTTATTCATGATTTTCTTAAACAGTTTCAAGTTGTTGTGTTTAATTTTAATTATCTTCAATGCACACTTGCGTGGGACAGTCTCACACTTGCGTGAGACAGTCTCATGGTGAGACGAAATATAATTTGGGCATGACGCTTTAATATTTTAAAATTAGTTAATATTGATTTGTGCTAATTTGTATTCTGCCTCATACGAGTTTTTGTCTTATTCTTTTGGGATAAAATTGATTTCAGTATTCAATGTGTTTTTTGGTGCCGCTATGAGCGAATGTACGTATGATAAAGGTTTAATTTGTAGATCATGCGCACCTTGTGCCGTACACCACTAGTAATAGTATTAATTTTTACAAGTATTAGTATTAGTTCTTATTAATGATAATATTAATTAGTATTACTTTTTACAAGCAATAGTATTATTTGTTACAAAGAAATAGTATTAGCGGCTAACGGCACAAAATGCCCAAAATATGGAAATTAATCTTTATTTATTTAAATATCTATCATGCTTTCTGGATATTAATTAATCACACAATCAATTATGTATACACTGGTATTGATGAAGGTTAGCAAATATGGGGAGGGCAAAGCTGAAAATGGAACTAATAAAAAAGGACAAATCAAGAAACTTGGCTTTGAAGAAAAGGAAGGAGGGTTTGTTCCGAAAATTGCACGAATTCACCACCCTCTGCGACGTGAAAGCATGCATGATCATCTACGGGCCGAAACAAGAAAATGGGCCCCCAGTTGAGCCCGCTATCTGGCCCAAGGACGAGCCCGATCAAGTCCGTCTGATGATCGACACCTACAAGGCCAAAAAACGTGAATCCGGAAACAAAACATTCGGGTTGAATGATTTCTTCCACGAGCGAAAGAGGAAGATAGACGAGGAGATCTCGAAACTTCGACAAAAGAATAGGGAAATTAAGTACCCTACAGGTCTTAATGAGGAGATGCAAAAAATGAATGAGGGGCAGTTAAGACAATTGGCAGCGGAGTTGGGCCAAAAAGCCGAGAATGTGAAAGCCAAGATTGAAATATTAAAGGGATTGCCCCTAAATGCTAATAATAACTTGATGCATTTCGGTAACGCAAGGTTGAATGGACAATTCTACCCTCCTCCTATTCCTATCCACTACCCTAGTACAATTGAGCATCACCCTCACCCACAACTACAATATCCCATCAATCAAAACTCCACGATGATGCTTCTGATGAACGGTGGTGATCAATTTGAAATTGGAGGTGGGTCCACCCAAAGTGCGTCTTTTAGGAGCCAAGTTTTCTACGAAACGGCGTCGTCTTCCGTAGTGGACCCCATGATTTGCCATGACGCGAGGGCGTTGGCATGTTATTATCGACCGCCGCCGCCGCCGCTAGGGTACGTGGTGGCGCCGCCGGGGTGGGAGAATCGTGATGGTGGTGGTAGCTATGGGGATATTGTTCAGTATCAGATGAAAAACGAACAAGAGTAAGGTATTAAATTTAATTTGGTTATGGATTTTATATTTACGTACGTCTTAAGTTTCTAACTAGGTGAGTTTGAACTATTTTTATTTAGTTTAATTTATGTCCGTTTGATTACCTAATTACAGAATAATTTCTTTGTTTTAATTTTAATTATTACTATGAATTATTTGCGTGCATCTTTTTTTTTTTTTTTTTTTTTATATATCGTCACGAGAATTTGGTGATGTTTTAAAATTGGTGAAATACATTGGTGTTGATAAACATAGAATGCTTAAAAATTGTAAATGATAGCAGTTACTACTTACCTGGTATTTTAATTATTATTTTAACCCCTTGTCCTTTATGAGTTTAGCTACCAATTAAGAGTAACAAAAATTCACAATTTAAAATATAAAACCTTGACATCTTTATATAATTAAAAATAAATAAAAAAATCCGCCACACATTTAAAATGCCTACAACAAATGACAATTTAATCATTGTTAATGTCAACACGTCCTTTTGTAGTTAAAATATATAATTAAGTTATTTTTTTTTTAAAGCTTAAAAGAAGATTATATTCGATTATTGCAAGCACAAAAATTCTAGAGTTGCACAATTACAAATTCCGATGAATAGCCATCTTGTGAGCTAAAAGATTGACATGATCTTTTACAAAACTAAAAGAGAACATAGAAAGTAGTGTAACTAATTATTAAGGCTTTGAAATGTTCTCACATAATCGCGGGCAATGGAGAATTTTTTATCACCTTCAACGGAGAATTTTGCTTTACATTCAACAATCACATCATAAAGATTCATATTTTTTAACCAGGAAAGTGCCTCATAGAAATACATTGCTCTAACACCCATTTACAACAATTGCGTTGATGTCTCTCTTAATTATTAGACCAATTCAACCTTCTTCAACGTCTATAATTGATTAATGTATTTCAATATAATTGAAGGTCCCATTTTGCTCTCTCTTACTCTCTCTTAATTATTAAACCAATTCCACAATATGACAATAAATTTCTCAATTATGAAGGTGGGTGAGTGGTCCCCCAATAAGCAAATATCAACGCCAAATTCTTGTGCTGACATTATTATGTAATATGAATTTAAGTTAAGTGATTTTCATTCATATATTTAGTCATTGATTTGCACATAATTTTCTCTTATTTGCTTAATGAATGACTGTCTCATTGGTCTTACAATAGAATAATTAATTACATTCATAATATAGAACTTTCTTCATCCCAATTATACAAGGGAAAACCTTGTACGCAATATTTCATATAAACGTCTAATCGGAGCGGCTTGGCACCTTGATCGATCTCTGATTAGAAGTCGTTTCTGACTTGCATGAAGAACGCTTTTGAATCTTTAAGGGTATGTTCGTTTCGGGATTATAGTGGATGTGGGAAATTCGGACTTTGAAGTCCTAGTATTTTAAAATCTTGATGAATAGTTAAAATGTATGTTTGTTATAAGATTTTATAGGGTAAGATGGTGGAAATGATTATTGATGTGATATTATTATATTATTTTGAGTGTATTGGGAGAAAAAGTAGATGGTGTGAGTGTATTGGGAGAATAAAATGTAGAGTAGTAGTAGGTTATGAGGTAGAATAAGATTAATAGGATTTCAAAATCCTCACTTAAAGTCTCAAAACAAATGGGGGCTTGAGATTGTAAAATCCAAAATCTGCCGGGATAGTCGCAAAACGAACATACCCTTAATAGTCTTCAAGGAGAAACATCTGGTCGGAGGGGCTTGCCACCTTGATCTCTGATCGAAAGTCGTTTCTTGATGACTTGCATGAAGAGTGTCTTTGAATCTTCAAGAACACCTTCAATCTCTATGGAGAATTTTGAAGTCTTGAATCTTGAGTCTTCTGTTGTGTGGAAAAGTGAATGAGGACCCTTATTTATAGGTGTAGAATAGGGCTTTGCCCTAGGCTTAACAAGCTTTGTTTCGTCGGACGGGAAGAATTTATAATTTTAGAAATATTTGATGGACTTTAAGAATCCGGGTTGGACTTGATTTATTTTATTGGACTTTCAGAAGCCCAACTTGATTTATTGGACTTTAGAGGCCCAACTTAATTTATCGAACTTTCGCGGCCAATATCGAGTTAGTGGCTCAACTTAATTTATCAGAATTTATAAGGCTCAATGTGATTTATTGGACATTAGAGGTCCAATATTATTTATTAGGTCGTATAACTTAACTTGGGCCTAATTAATTTAATGGGCCGATGACGCCATTAATTAATTATTAACTTATTTTAGGAATTGATTTTATTTAAATTTTCAATAAATAATAAAATTTATAATTAACATGTAATTTCCCCATGTCGACCTTTAATTGAGTTCAATTTTAATTTTCTTACAAGAAGATTTTGAGGTGTGGTAGTGACATGATTTTATATAAATTGATCGGATATTTCACAAATACTTAAAAGATATTTTAAACATAACTAAAATTATAAATAAAATATTATTACTACTACTAATCAACATTCTCCTCAGGGGTCGTTCTTAGAGATCTTAACCAAGTAGCTAAGGAGATGGACAATAAATGGTCTTCAGGCTGTCTAATTTCAGAGGTCCTACTTATTTCAGAATTAATTATGATCAAGAATATGATGAATTCAGAAGTTTTCATTTTGAACGCTTTGGCTGTAAATGTAGAGTTTATTTATGCCTAATGTATCTCAGTTCGTATGATATATAAGACATTAAATTGGGTTAAAATTTTAGTAATAAAAATGTTTACAACTTCCAAATGGTTTCAGTTATGATATTGATCATATTTTTTAACATGTAATTGCATTGCAGCATCCACCATTATTTTAATTATGCGCTTTGATTTAGCAGATTATTCGATGCATTTTGATTAAGGAGACATATCAGCTGTCACCTATTTTGCAATTCATTACTATAATTACACTCGACTTTTGCATTTATAATTCATACACTTTAATTCCACACTCGATTTTAAAAGATTTGGTCATGTACTGTACAACACCATATTATTTGTAGTGTATTTTATATGGATCTGCACAGATGTACAATACAATACTATGTTGTTTATAATGTATTTTATATAGATCGGTGTGGATTTACTGTATAACACCGTACAACACAGGGTCCAAATCCAATTTTAAACGGTAAACGATGACAGATGATATAGCCTATAGGACGCTCTATTCAAAGCGCATATTTAATAATAGTTGTGATAATAAATGTCAAAATATATATTGAAATTTTGTGATTTTTTTAATACTTTTTTAAGTTCATGATTCGTGAATTCTTTCGGTAATTAATTTATTAAATAATTGAATAAAGCTGAAATCCTAATTACAATGTAAATAGAATATATGAATAAAATAAAGTATAATAAATCGAAACATGTATCACTTTCAATAGCAATAGTACCCTGTTTGTTGCGAAGACTTCAAAAACATTAAGTAGACTCGTGACCAAGTAACGTCCACACAAAGCAAAATAATCTTCTACAAAACGGACATTTCGACGAATTACAATAAAATATGCATCGCCTACAAAATTTCAATATTTTTTTAATATGTCTACTTAATTTTCAACGAAAATAATTTTATCTTTAAATAGTAAGATCTTTATATTTGACAATAATTTTTTTTAATTATATAAAATATTTTTAAATTATAAATATAATTGCCTACAAATATATAATTGTCTAGAAAATTATTTGTGTAGTCAAATTTGCTTACAGAATTTACAAATGTGTAAGTAGATTGATCGTAGATAATTAATTTGCCTAGGAAATTATTTATGTATGTATTTTTTTTTTAATTATTCTAAAAATTGATATGCAAATCGTAGAAAAACTTCACTTTTTAAGGACTTAATTATTTTTGTAAAAACGTTTCGTAGTCATTTAAAAAATTTCGTATGCAATTCTTCATTTTTTTGTAGTGTACGCTATATACGAGTGATGATTGTGTGCACCAATTGCATAAGGCGCAATTGGATTCAATTTTAATTTGAATCCTAAACTCTACACCCTAAATCCGAAATCACTTAATCCTAAACTATTAAATCATGAAACCATAAACTATTCAACCGATGAAAATGAAACCACTTCGCCCCGGGTTCGATGGGCTAAACCCGTAAAAAAAAAATACTAACTGGTAAAAAAAATTGGTGCAAAAATAAAAAAAGGTGAAAAAAAAAATTTGAAATCCAATTGGTGCAAATGGTGCACACGAGAATTTGCTGCTATATACAATTATACAAATGCTTACAATGTTATAATTAATTTTTTCGATTAAATATTTTTAGAGTAGGTCTGAACATATACACCGTTTAATTCAATACATTACAACTTGTATAGTAAAAATAAATTATATATTTCAAAGCTGCATTTAATTAAGATCATAATGCACCTGCAGGTAATTAATACAATACCTTCGTTTTTCTTTTTTAATAAACGGTAGTACATAGTTTTGAATAAAATTAAACCCAAAACATTTAAGGAAGATCTGGAGAAAGATATATTTTTTTAAAATTTAAACATATATAAATTGCATGGTAAATCTCTTATTTAAACATATATAAACAGGAGTACATCGCTAATTTTGTTCAATAAAAATAAATAATATTAATCAAAAAAATTAATACCATTTTAAAATATATACACTTTGAATTTCATTGTGCAAATAGTGTACACAAGACTTTATCAAATTTTGATTTTGTTAAGTTAAAAAAATGATCAAAATAGAAGCAAAAATTTGTTTAGGGTAAAAAAAAAAAGATCAAATTAAATAGAAGCAAAAAAAATGTTGCTGCCGAAACTAACAAATTAAAAACTAAACACACCTAATTAAATCTTGCATGTAAAAAAAAAAATTATTTATTAAAAAGGAGAAACAGAAAAATTCTCAATAGTACTACAAGTCTACAACACAATCCAAAAACTCCACATCAGCAATTCATCGGCGGCAGATCGGAGGTCTTCCCGGCATCCACTGCCGCCGTCTTCTTGAACGCCCTACTCCCAAAAAGGAAAAACCCAGCCGCATGCCCAACAACCGCCACTATAAACACGCCGGCGTTAAACGACATGACGGCGAGCATGACTAGGTACGCCAGCCCAATCCTGACGGCGTACATCGCCGTCTGCACCAGCCCCGCCGCCGCCGCAGAGGATAATCTCTCGTTGAAGATGCGACAGTTGGACAAATACTCGATTATAAAAGCGAGAAAAAAGATCACAACGAGTGCCAAAATATACATGCCGAGATTGCCCTCGCCCGGCCAACCGTCAAACAGAATCTCCGCGTTTTTGCCCCAGAAAAAAGTCATGTGCATCATCATGTGGTGGTGGTGGGCCATCCCCATCGACGTTGTGCCGTTGGAAGGCGGCGCCGCCGCTCCCATGCGTGCATGTGCCCGCCGTCGTTCATCTCCGGTTTTCTTTTTCTTTTTTTGGTTGGGAAAATTTTGTGGGAAATTAAGGGAGGGTAAGGTGGGTGTGATCAATAAATAGGGAAAGATAGTAAGTAGTACAATAAAGTGAATTTAATGTAGTACAATTTTTTTATATTTTGTTTTGGAATTTGAGTTTGTTGTTATCGTAATATGTATGTGTGTACGAAATAATTAGAATTTTCGAGGAAGTACAAGAGGCTATTTAGATGGTGAAATAAAAGCTTTTTCCAGCTGGATTAATTTGGAAAAGATTTTTTGTAAATAAATTTGGAGATATCTGTTAAATCACTTTTTTTTATCTCAAAATGTTTTTAGGCTGGATTGGGATTTAGGAAAGGGATGGACACATGTGCATCCAGTTGGATTCTTGGACATGTAGCTTGGGACAATTCGGGACAAATTTTTTATGAACATTTCTAATATAACTATTTAAATAAATTAAAGAGTTATTATCGTTTACCAAGGGATTGGATTATCAAATTAAAATGAAAGAGGCACTTGCGTATATAAGATGGTCTTATGGTGAGACGGAATATAATTTTAGTATTGACGCTTTAATATTTTGAGAGAGATGAATGTTAATTTGTATTAGATTGTACCCTACCGTCTCATACGAGTTTTTGTCGAAATGAAAAAGTGACTCGATGGTACAATTATAGTTTAAAAAATATTTTATATTTTTAAATAGTGATTTTTTTTATACATAACCGTCATAGTTTTTGCACGATATACAGTGCATTTGGATGCATACAAGACTTTTTTGTTAAAAAATATTTTTTACATAGAGGAATGATTTACATCCTCTCCATGTGAATGCTTCTAATCACTCCAATTATTCGAAAAAAGAAAGAAAGAGTGTTATTAGTGTGAGGAAGCCCAATTGACGACCCAAATTGACGGTGGAAGCCTATCCGGCCCAGAAAACATAGGAAACCCGCGCCATGAATCAAGTACCAATCTCAACTGAGGGCTCGAACTTAAGAAGTCTATTGGGCCTCGCTCGACATCTGAGGTCCATTTATCGAACCTGCTCGACCCAGTCGATTCATCGATTCCACTTTTCGTATTTCATTTGATGTTTTATTCTGTTGAATTTTTAACACGTGAACCTATAGTGTGGTGGTCCGTTGGATATTTTTATTATTTCATTTGTTATTCATCCATAATATGGAATATTATAGAGCGGAACATATGATTCTATTCGTGCTTGACCCGAACAATCAATCTAACTCTCCATATTTGTTTCTCATACACTAAAGATCTCCACCATTGTTGAGGGATTCATTAGTAAGGTCAATTCGAACTCTTCCTAACTCTTGTTGCGCGCCAACACATAGAAGATTCTTGTCGCCGTTGAAAAATCTATCTCGAGAGCGAATGTATCATCAAAATTTAGAGATACTTTGAGAAGACAACTAAAAATTGAGGTAAACATTTACCTCTTTTGGATTAGCATATCAAGAGAAAGCAACCTACAAAGTAGGAGTGTAAGTTAGTTGAGCCGGCTCACGGGCTATTCGTGTTCGACTCAAAAAAAGTTTGAAATCAATTCGAATGTATTCGAATCGCATTCGAGCTCGTTAGGCTCGCGGCCTAATCAAACTAAATCGAGATCACATAATTTTACTAGTATACTCATAATATGTTAATTATTCACAAATATCTCTAATTATAAATAAATTAAAGTAAAATTTATAATTAATATTATGTAAGTTATTGAGTTTGAGCCAAGACGAGCTTCAGTATTACGAGTTTTCATTCAGCCGATCTCTCAAGTTCAAAAGGATTGAGCTCGATCGAGTTCAAATAGAATTTCGAACTTAAAATCTTTTAATCGAGTCGATTTTCAAAATTTTAAATCAAATTGAGTTCGAGCCTAATACTACTACTTGCTTAACTTGACTCATTTACACCTTTATTATAAAGAGGTGAACATGGGAGCATCATCCTCAAATGCCGAGTAGAGGATGATATCATTTACGTACGTGAAAACTGAAAAGTACTACTTCCATTTAAGTATTACTCCATGTTTCGAAATTTACCTTTCATTTTGAACAAATCCTACACTTTCAAGGCATCGCCATTCGCCATTACGTGATGTAGTAGACTAGTAGTTTGAATTATTTTGGATGACAAATTAAAATACCTAAACTAAACAATAAAACCACACAAATTAAATCACCAACTTCTTTTATTTTTCTGCAAATTTTGCAGCTCGAATTAGGCTTGACATAAATCACCAATATTTTCGATATTATAATTCACTGACCTTACCAATTATTCCCACGCACCTGACAAAATAATCGTTCAAATTAATTTGCAATAGAATTTTACTGCACCGTACCTAACTAATTTACCTCTGAAAACAAAATTATTTATTTGATTTATAATTCAACTTTTCTAACAAATTGAAAAATAAGACAAAACGCTAGTATGAGACGGTCTCCCCTTTTAAAGTGTTAAATCGCGTCATGCACAAATCAGGTTACGTCTCAACGTAAGACCGTCTGATGCAATATTTGTGCCTTTTGAAATAATTGGATGGTGTGTGCGATTATTAACAGTTCAAAGGTGGAAGATCCGACGGTTGGTGATACCCCATCTCGTCTTTCTCAAAAACCCTACTCCCGAAAACGAGAAAACCGGCACTATATCCGGCCACCGCCGCGACCAAGATTCCGACGTCGAACGACATCACCGCCAGCATCACGACGTACGCCACCGTCATCCGAACGCCGTACAATCCGGTCTGAAGCAGACCAGCTCCAACGTTGTCTTTCTCCGAGTAATAATTACTCACAAATGTTGTGTGTGACAGCCATTCCACTAACAAAGACAACGTGAAAACGATAACCAAATCTACCAAGTATAAACCCAAAATTTCCGAACCGTTTCCAATGAAAAACGACATGTGAGAATCCATGATTCTTGGGGATTATTTTGATTTAATTGGAATTTTTGGGATTTTTTTTTGGTGGTTGGAGAGAATTAGGAATTGAGTAGGCTTTTAAAATGTTTGAAGGACACGATAATAGTAGTACTACGTCATTATGTTTGTTTAGTATTGTACTACAACTTACGTAATTTAGTCGCATTCTTTGGAATTTTTGGGCCAGATATTTCAGTAAATACTTTTTGCCACAAATTGGCCACTTGTTATATTGGAGATATACGCTAATTTTTTTTTGAGAGCTCTAAAGAATACAAATTTAAGGATTGAGAGCTATAGACATCAGGTGTCTTGGGATCCCATCGCCAATCCAATCTTGAGGGTCGGGAGAGTTGCAGGCGGCTTTAGCCAAATTTGAAGTGTTGTTGGCTCGTGGGCGCATGCAGACTCCCCCGTGGTGAGGTCGCACTAGATATTCTTCTACTCCAATATAGGGTTTATCAGTTCGGATTGCGTTGATAGCGTTATCTTTATCGAGTAGATTCATGCTTCCAAAAGGTCCATCCATGTAAGATTGCATTGATTTTGATCGCTAATCTTTGTCCTAGAAGGGTTAATTTTGTTTTTTTGCGTCTGATTTCCTCCGGGATCAAAAGGCGGCGTATCTGTGGCATAGTTCATCTTGCTTTGGTTGAAAGTTGCTACGACAAAGATTGAGAATCTTTTGTTAGCGGGTCTTTTTCCTTATTATGCACGAATATTTGGCTTTTGTTTGTTAATCAATTTTTTCCTGGCCATAATGAAAGACTCATGATTGTCTTATTGGAGTTACTGCATGTTTATTTCTAGGGGTTCTCGGTCCAGCTTTTCGGCAATCATTCGAAACAAGTTTTCCATTGACAACCTTCTAAGAGCTTTTATTGTTTTCCACCATTCCGTGCTCTTCCAAGCATCTTTGACCACGACATAGCCGTGGTTAGTATTAGCCCGAAAAGTACACACGGGGTTCGCATCCCGTGGTGTTGGTTTGTAAGCTATTGTGTCATGTTTTTCTTTCCAAAGGAAGATTTTGACTTTAGGAGGTATGCGGAGTTTCCAGATCGTAGTCCAAATTGTCTGAGTGAAACTGGAGGGACTGGCTTTGTCCTTATTGATAGTAGATTGGTTGCCCAAGGAACTCCAATAAGCCGATTTAACCGAAAAATTACCACTGTTCTCTAGCTTCCAAAATCGTTGATCCTCCCCCCTATCTTGACAGATAGGAGTTCTTTTGATAGCCTCCACTTCGTAGGGCAGAAACAGGTTACTAAGTTTTGGGGCATCCCACGTTCTATCTTCGAGTATAAGGTCTTTCACCCAAACATTGCTCTCATAGGTGGCGCAAGATGAGATTTTCCCATTGTGCAAATCCCTGATCCAAGCATGTCTTCTAGCATGAGTGTTTTGCCCATTGCCAATCTTTCAGAGAGCCCCATTGTTGATGACATCTCTGCTCCAGAAGATAGATCTCCAGATATAGGATGGGTTAGTGCCCAGGGTCGCATCCATGATGTCGCAATGTTTGAAATATCGTGCTTTAAAGAGCTTGCAGACAAAGGAATCGGGGTTGTGATAAAATGCCAAACTTGTTTTGCGAGTAGAGCTTTGTTGAAAGCCACTAAGTCTCTAAAGGCCAGTCCGCCTTCATTATTGGGCAACGTGAGGGTCTTCCAATCCTTCCAATGAATTTTCTTATCTCCGCTCTTTGCCCCCCACCAGAATCTTGTTGTCATCGCTTCCATTTATCCACAGATCGTACTGGAGATTCTGAAGTAGGACATTTCATACGTCGGGATTGCCTGGATCACTGACTTGATAAGAAATTCTCTTCCCCCCTCTGAGAAGAATTTGTGTTTCCAGTTATCCAGCCTTTTAGCGACTCTGTCCCTAAGATATCCAAACTGTAATCTCTTGCTTTTGATAGAAAAGGTTGGAAGGCCCAGGTACAGGTCATGCCCCTGACAGACTCTCAGGTTAAGATGCTCCTTGATATACTGAATATTCGCAGCACTGGTGCCGGAGCTGAAAGTGATTGCTGATTTGTCGAAGTTGACTAGCTGACCAGAGGCAACTTCATAATCCATTAAGCACCTTTTTAGAGCATCACAATCCTCCTTTGCTATTTTGAAGAAGATAAGGCTGTCGTCTGCAAAGAAGAGGTGGGAGATCACAGGGCTCCCACGGGCGATCTTGTTTCCTCGAAAATCTCCATTTTTTGCACAAAAGTTAATAGCAGAAGATAGCCCTTGTGAACATAAAATGAAAAGATAGGGAGAGAGTGGATCCCCTTGCCGAAGGCCTCTAGTTGGGGTTATAGTTTTTGTCAAGCTACCATTCACGTTGATTGAGTAGGTGACACACTTCATGATCAGCTCAGTCCATTTTGAGTCGAACCCTAACTTCAACATGATGGCTCTAAGATAATTCCACTCTACTCGATCATAAGCTTTGCTCATGTCAAGTTTCAAAGCAGCATACCCTTGTTTACTTTTGTTGTTCCTTAGCCAGTGCATGCATTCGTAGCCAATAAGGATATTATCAGTGATGAGCCTTCCTGGCACAAAGACACTCTGATTGGGGTCAATGATCTTGGCAAGAACAGTTCGGAATCTATTGGTTATGGCTCTGGCTGCGATTTTGTAATGCACATTACATAAGCTAATAGGTCGATAATCTTTGACTGAAATTGGGGTTTTGTTTTTTGGGATAAGAGTGATGATGGTAGGGTTCAGGTAATTGTGAAGGTTGTCGGAGTTGAGTAGATTTAATACTTCAGCTGTTACGCCCTCCCCAACTATATCCCAGGCATCTTGAAAAAATAGTGCCATATAACCATCCGGGCCCGGAGCTTTAGAGGGGCTAAGGTCATACAAAGCCTTTTGAACCTCTTCCGGGGAGAATGGTTTTGTAAGGTTTTGGTTCATAGAGGGTGTGACGATTGTATTCACATGATCCAGAATTTTGGCAAGTGCATTTCCTGATGGATTCTGGGACTTAAAAAGGTCCTTGTAGTACACCACCACCTCTTCCTCTATCTAATTTTGCTCCGATAAAATTTGTCTGTGCCCGTTTGTGAGGGTAATGATTTTGTTGCGCTTATGTCTTTTGGAGGCCGTTTTGTGGAAGAATTTCGTGTTACGGTCCCCCGATGACATCCAGTTAATCCTTGATCTTTGTTTCCAACGTGTTTCCTCTTGAAACAAGAGTTTTTCCAGGGCGCTCTCCAACTTCTTGACTTTATCATCGTTGTACTGATCGTCCTCAAAGTTTAACTGTTCATTTAGCCTCTTCCTGGTTTTCTTAATTTGGTTCGGTAGTTGCCCACACACGTCTCGTGCCCATTGATTAAGCTTTTGCGACACCGCTGAAAGTTTATCATGTAAGTTAATGTTCGCTCCCTCCGAATTCCACAAATCAAGAAGTACCATCTTGTAATTGCTCTCAAGCAGCCATTTATGCTCAAAGAAAAATCTTTTTCTGCCAACCGAGGTTGCTGTCTGGTTAACTGGGTCGAAAGTCGTTGCCTCTAGATTGATAGGGCGATGGTCCGAGCCATAGTAGTCCAAATTTTTAACGTTTGATTTGCTGAAGACGCAATTCCAACTTATATTAGCCACGAATCTATCAAGGCAGACAAGGATTCTATGCTCTTTTTTCCTCTAGTTGTTCCATGTGAATTTAGGTCCCGATGCCCCCAAGTTCGAAAGGTCATTATCATCCAGGACCTTGCGAAAAGCATTCATGGCTTGTAACTATCGTACAACACCCCCTTGTTTTTTGCATTCGTAGAGGATTTCATTGAAGTCTCCTCCTACAAGCCAACCAATATTTAAATTAGTATGAGTTTTACCAATTTTATTGAGCAAATCCAAGGAGACATGTCTAAGGTTACTATTAGGGTTGCCATAGAAGCCGGTAAAATACCAATCCACTTCATTAGAATTAACGATACAGTCTATATGACCAGAAGAGAAGGACAAAATAGAGACCTTAATTTTATCATTCCAAAACAAAAGAAGACCCCCCTACGACCCTTAACATCAACACAAAAACAACCATCAAAGTTTAACAAATAACGCCACATGGAAGCAACAAAATTCAAAATTTTAGATTCAGAGATGAACAAAAGATCGGGGGTGAGGTCCTTGACAAGTCTCTGGAAGTTGTTGAATGCCCGCTGTCCCCCGAGTCCACGGGCATTCAAATTTATCACAGATCATGCTTCCGGTGAGGGTTGGATCAATCCAACCTCGCCATTGCTTTCATGATTGGTTGTTACGATCCTCGTTCATGGTTGTCTCTATTTTTAGTTTTTTTGTGTTATCCTCCGTGACCGAAGGGGCCTTAAAAGCTCTTTTGCATCCGGGTTTTGGTTTGGAGGATGAGTCCCCCGTACTGGGAGATTTCTTGCTGATAGTGGCTTTGCCCTTTCGGCTTACTACTCGTTTCGGCCCGGGGGTTGAAACAGGTGTTTCTCCCATGGTGACATTAGTGTTCACGTTTCCTGCAAAGTAAGATAGAAGGTCTTCAGTCAGGGTGAGGTCTGCCACAACAAAGTCGATAGAATCCATGATGCTAAAATCTGCAAAATAAGAATCAAAGGGTGAAGATTTGGATGGGGTGAACACAGGTGGTGTTCCATTGCTCTTGAAGCTAGGGCCTTCGTCTTTGGGTGAGAGAGGTTTGGATGTAGTGATAATGGATTGGGTTTGCGGATTTGAGGTAATGGTTAGGTCAGCATTTTGTAGGTTTGGCTTGGGGATTAGTTTGTTCCATTGTGGGGTGTGAGAGAGAGGGGATGACATCAAGGGTTTTCTTGGGTTAGGGTTTTCAAAATTCGGATTGAAGAGCGGTATGGGAGAGAGATTTCGATTTATGGTTTTCGATCGGACCCACTCCGCGATGGCCGGGGACGTAATGGCCGGTATAAGAGAGAAAGGGGTTTTGGGTGATTGGGATAGGGGGCGGTCCGGCCTCTTGTTGTTCAAACGATCGAGTTCCGCCATGATAACGTTCAGCGAGACTGTATTTTGGCCATTTGCATGAAGCCACATTCCGAAATGCCTCCTGCCATCCGGATGTATGAATGTGCATTCTTTGTCCATGTGGCTTAACCTACCATAGTAGAAACAAAAATTGGCCTGCAAGCGATTCCTTCAATGTTAACTTTGGCCCATTGGTGGAGAGGTTTATGTATGTCCACCAGAGTGCGAACCCGAACACAGCGGCCCAAAGCAACCCCGTCATAGTCACTTTTCACGTCAATGATTTCGCCAACGAGTGATCCAAGGTCTTCTCCGGCTCCCTTCGTCATGGCCTGAATTTGGAGGCCATGCGCTTGTATCCAGAAAGGCACTCTATGGAGCTCGAAGTCGGAGGGATATTCGCTTCCGGCTGCACGTTCCAGGAGTAGTGCCGCGCCCCTAAAGTTCCACGACTGTTTGTTGAATATGTGGTCACATTCCTTCTTGTCCGTGAAGTCAAATATATAGAGGTTGTTGCCAATTTGAGTGATGTTGAGTGGAATAACCAGATCCCAAATGATTTTGAGCCCTGCTTCAAGGTCGAAGATGCTCACGTACTTTTTCATAGCAAGTTTTCCCACAAGAGCATTGATTGGTTTGACTAGATTTTCAGTTTTGATGGTGATGGGGTTTGATTCGAATGAACTTGTCGAGAGGGTTATCATATCGTCTTCCATGGATGGTAAAGGTGGTTGAGAGTAAGGAAGAGAGGTATCGTGATTGATCGGAAACGGCTAGTTTGAGAGGTGGGTGAGGCATGATGAGAGGGATGGGTTATAAACGGCTAGAATATTGGGAGTGGTGAGTTAATGATGGTATTTACCGGTTTTTTTTCAAAATCGATACCCAGGTTGCGGTTTGCAGAGGTGGGGAGAGAAACGGATATGGCGTCTGAGGAGGGAGAGGAAGAAATTAGGAGTAAAGTTGGTGATTGTGTTGGGAGAAAACGCAACCCAGGGCGGCGGTTTGGGTACCCGAGGCAGGGAGAGAAACAATGATTATGGAGTGCAAGGGAGGGGAGAGGAAGAGATTAGGAGCAATGATGGGGATTGTGTTGGGAGCAAAACACTCAGAGCAATAAAAGCTCTAGGTTCGGGAGGCGTGCACGGTGGCACAGAGTTCTCAAGCCCGGTGAACGGCTGAGCAGTAATATTAGAGAGAGAAATCCCGTGAGATATACACTAATTAATTATGCGAACATCATTGTTTTGGGTTAAATTGTGTAATTAAATAATAATACTTACATATATATATATATATAAAATCTTCAAATAAAATATAATAATTTAAGAGTAAAAAGTGATATTTTTTAAGATATTATGAAATAGTAATAATTTTTTTGTGTGGCTCATTAAATACAATATGTAAGTTGATTTCATATCATTTCTTTGTTTTACATGAATATATAGTTTAGGGCAAAGTCTCCTTATAATTAGGTATAGGTGTTGTTTGAAAAAAAAAATACTATACTATTTTGAAAGAGTGATAAAAATTAGTGATATTATAAAAAAATTGCTTAATAGTAAAAGTTGATAGTGTTTATAAAAAAATATTCAAAGAAAATTGGAAATGTTTAAAAAAAAAATCAATACGAGTAGTATTTAAAGAAAGTTCATATTCTACTAAAATCCCTCCATTTTCAGCTTTTAGATTACAAATTTTGACAATTTAATTAATCTAATAAAAATAGATACAAAACACTCCAAATTACTTTTACACGCAATTATAAGTTATTACAATCATTTATTAAATTGGATCCGCCCCCCATCGACTCATTCCGCAACGTGGCTTTTCCATTTCCAACTCCCTTTTCTTTGTTCCTCTCTTGCGATTTCTTCTTATTTTCTCTCTTTCCTTTTTCGTCTCCCTCTCTTGCTATTTTCTTCAAGTGTGAATCCAGTCGGAGTAATGGGCTTCTTGTTGATGGGAGTTTACACTATTGTGAATAGCCAATTGTTTTAATTTTGATCTTCTTTTACGAATCTTATGTTTTATGATTTTGAATATTTTCTATTTTAATGGATGCTTTTGTAAATTTATCTTTGAGTTAATTGATAATCTATTTCTTGCGATTTTGATGAACTGGAAGAAACGAATGATCAGATCTTTAATTTGAAAGTTTTCTTTGCTTGTTTCCATGGTTGCTTCTTTAATTGCAGGATATAGTGGGTTTTGGCCCAAAATTGGTAATTGGAAAAGAACAATTGGTTAAACACATTATCATTTTAATCAAAACATGGTGTTATTATGAAAATCAATACTTGAAGCTCATCAGGACTTGATTTCTTTTTATATTTTGGAGGCAATGGTGCTCTACATTCTTCTTTTATCACTCAATGTACGATAGATGGCTTTTTGTTGTGAGCTTCCTTAATTTAAATTTAAATTCATTCTTCAATTTTATTAGCAAAATAAACCTAATAATTTGTATCTTTTAGGTTTTATACAATTTATTGGATTTACTTCAGCAAATTTAGTTGGGAGACCTATTGTTTAAGCTTAGACAGTCCTATTTGGCATTCTTCATTGACATCTGTTGTTGGTGAGAATCTTTTCTTAAGGCAATATTTGATTGAAGTTTAAACTTTCATTCACATTTTTGTTTTACAACTGATATGCCAGAAGACAATGATAGAGATTTACTACTTACTAGAGATTTCTTGAATTGTAAAGAAATCTCACGGTGTTGAATAAATAAGTACGATCACATTCATAGCAAGTACAATCAACAATATCTTACGGTGTTGAATAAACAAGTATGATCACATTCTTAGCAAGTACAATCAACACTATCTAATTTCTTTACAATACAAGAAATCTCTAGTGAGCAGTAAATCTCTATCATTGTCTTCTGGCATATCAGTTGTAAAATAGTGAAGTGAATGAAAGTATAAATTCAATCGAATATTGCCTTTAAGAAAATAATTCTCACCAACAACAACTGGCAAGGAAAAAAGCCGAATAGGATCGTCTAAGCTAATGCAGTACGTCTCCCAACTAAATTTTCTGAAATGATCCAAGAACTTGTTTAAAACCTAAATTAAAAATATAAATTATTAGGTTTATTTTGTCAATGGAATTGAAAAATTAGTTTAATTTTATATCAAGAAAACTCAAAGTTAAAGGTCCATCTAATGTTGAGTGATAAAGATGGAATTGTAGCACCATTGTCTCCAAACCATAGGTAGAAATCAAGTCATGTTGAGCACCAAGTATTCGACTTTCGTAGTAGCACCAGGCCTTGATTAAGATAATGTGTTTAAATAGGTGAACTTTGTCAAATACTAATTTTGGACCAAATACCACAAAATTCTATAATTAAAGATGCAACTGTGAAAATAAGCATATTCATCAAATAGAAAATAGAATTTTCAATTAACTCGAAGATAAATTTTATCCATTAAAATAGAAAATACTCAAAATCACAAACCTTAAGATTCCAAGAAGGAGATCAATAGAAAAGGTGCATTACTCACAATCGAGTAAATTCACGTCCTCGAGAAGCCAATTGCTCAGTCTGAAGTCAATGTCCTCCAGCATGCTTTAAATACAGGAAGAGAGAAGAAGAAAATGATGTGGACAAACTTGCAGATGAGTATATGTTGACAATGATCGAGCAAAGAGTGGTCGTTGGAAAAAATCAAAACGAACATATCTTTGGAAATCGGGCTTAGAATCGCCATTATAATACCCTTCTGGAAGTAGAACGATGTTTCAAATTGAACTCATAGCGCATTACACAATGAAATAAGTGTTTTTGGACCTAAATTCCAATGTATGGCAACTCATAGGGCCTATTTTCTATTTTGGATTAGTATTTTCTATTTTCGGCTATTGTGTTTACGTTATTTTCAATTTTAGGGCCTATTGTGGCCCCTTTAAATAGGTTTTCTAAGCTTTTGAGCAGTAGACTCCAAAACATGAAAAGGAGATTACATTCTTGGGAAGACAAGAAGATTTCCATTGAGGGCGAATCACCCTCTTGAAAATGGTTGTATCCTCCCTATATATTTATCAATTTTCCTTTTATCGCATACCCAAAAAAAAACCTGAAAATTTAACCTCTTTGCAATGCCAACTTTTTGTGGGAGTGGAGTGAGGATCACTCATAAACTGTTTAGTTACAATGGAAAAATATTTTTAAATCTAAAGAGGGGCGAGGGATTTTGAGTCTTTCAATAGAGTGTTATTAGGAAAATGATTGTGATGTTTTCTAGGCGATAGAAATTGCTTATGGGCAAGGGTCATTTCATCTATTCATGGGGGGGGGGGGGGTTAGAGCTTAGAGGAGATGGGTTGTGTCAATCATGGAGGGTGAGTTCTTAGTCGGGGTGGTGGAAAAACGTTGTTGAAATTGTGTAAAATAAAGAAGTTTTGTTTTATCCCACATCGGATTGTATCAAAAGTTGGAGGACTTTCTAATCCTATAAGAAGTCCTATTCTGTCCCACATCGGATTGTGGAAAAAGGTGAAGGGCTTCCTAATGTTATTTAAGAAGCACAGGTCTCTTTGATACAAGTGCATCAGTCGATTTCGATTTTGGGCTTATTAATTTAGGCCTAGTCGGTTTTAGTTTTGGGCTTATTAATTTAGGCCTAGTCGTTTCGGTTTGGGCTTATTAACTTAGGCCCAATCAGTTAAGGATTATTATTTATATTCCCATTTGAGTTGTATATTGTTGTCGGTTCTGAATAATATACGAGATCCTCTCTTCTACCCATGGACGTAGCTAACAAATTGTTAGTGAACCACGTAAAATTTCAGTGTCGGTTTATTCGGTTTATTTATCATTTTTTTTATATCTTTCTCGCATCAGTTATAACAAACTGGTATCAGAGTCTTGTTGGGGGTTTCCGCAATTTGGCGAGAAAGATGACGGGTGGGATAAACGTGAAAATCAACAAGTTCACGGGGAAGAACAATTTCAGTTTATGGCAGATCAAGATGCGTGCCTTGTTGAAACAACAAGGACTGTGGGCACCGTTGATAAAAACGATGGTGGATTTGGAAAAAGATGGTGGATTTGGAAGAAAGCACGAGATCAATCTATGGTTGAAGTTTGAGAAGTCGGGTGGTATATGGTTGCGTATGTATATCGAAGTCGCTAACCAATAAGTTGTTGTTGAAACAACGTCACATTCGATTCTTGCGTATGCATGAAGGTCAGCCACTTCGTGAACATCTGGATCAATTGAATACGATTCTATTATAATTGCGTAATATTTCTGTTAAAGTTGATGATGAGGATGTTGTTTTAATTATGTGGTTTCTCTACCTTTGTCGTATGAGAATTTTGTGCAGTCTTTCATTGTTGGGAAAGACACTGTCCTTGGAAGAGGTCAGATCATCTCTTCATACTACAGAGTTGCGACATAAGGCGAGTGGTGAAAGTTTAGATAATTAGGCCGCTGGACTAGTAGCTAGTGGGAACAAGAGACCTAGAAAATCGGGAAAGAAGAAATTTAAGAAGCCTGAGTCTAAGGGTCCTAAACCAGACGATATCTGTAACTACTGCAAAGAGTCAGGTCATTGGAAAAATGACTGTCCGAAGAAGAAGAAGAAAAGCGGGGAAGACAAAGCGGTATTTGTCATTCTTTGAAGGAGATGACACCAACTCCGAGGAGGATGTAGTCCTAGTTGATAATGGACAAACACATCACACTGATGTGTGGGTTCTTGATTCTGGGGCATCTTATCATATATGTCCGCGCAGAGAGTGGTTTACAACTTACGAGCAAGTGGATGGAGGCAATATTTCTATGACCAACAGTTCAGTTTGCAAGGCGGTTGGAATATGCTCAATTCAATTACGGACACATGATGGTAAATTTTCCACATTGAACGATGTTAAGCATTTTCCACAAATGACGAAGACTTTGATATCATTTAGTCTTCTAGACAGTAAGTGTTTCAGTTTCAGAGGTGAAGGTGGAGTTTTGTATGTCTACAAGGGTTCTTATGTGGTTCTGAAAGGTGTGAAACGAGGAACTTTGTACTTTTTGCAAGGTTCAACGATATCTGACTCTACTGTTGTTACATCATCGGAAGTTCACAAAGACGACTTGACTAAGTTATGGCACATGAGACTTGGCCACATGAGTGAACGAGGTATGCAAATTATGTCGAAAGATGATTTTCTTGGTGGCCACAAGGTCACTGGTCTTGGTTTCTGTGAGCACTGTGTTTTTGGGAAGCTTCATCGCAGCAAGTTTCTCAAGGCAATTCATAGAACAAAAGGCACACTTGATTTTATCCATTCTAATTGTTGGGGTCCTTCTCGTGTTGAATCTTTAGGAGGCAATAGATACTTCGTGTCTATGATTGATGACTATGTTGGGAAATTAGGGGTGTCCGGATCTATTCGAGGTGAATTTAAATACATATTTAAATTAATTAATTAATTACTAACATGAATTAATCTTAAACCAATTCAACATAATAATTAATAAGCAAATAAACATCATGCGTACACGTAATTCACGTAAATCCTAAGCATGCAGAATCTAGGAGTAACGAGATTTCGTACCTCTTGTAGAGACAACCGTTGAGACGATGGATCTACCCAAAGTGCCTTCTCAAATATGTCCCACGTCCACGAACGTAATCCTGTGGGAGGATTATCAACAAACAATTTTAATTTTAAAGGAGAAAATAAAATATTTGGCCACCACCTTTGTGGATTTCTATTTTTTCCAACACATGGAATTTCATTTGGGATGAAAAATTCATCCCCTATTTATAGGACAAGGGGTGGACAAAAATTTTAGGTCAATTGGGCATTGGGAAATTTCCATGCTTCTTCCTCAAGACACAATCTAGAATATATCAAATATATTCTATTTCCCAAAATATCTCCCAACAAAATCTTCTCCTCCTTTCTTGTTCCCCAATTTTCGAAAACTTCAACCTAGTATGGAAGAAATAGGATCTTTTTCCTTTCTTGAATTTATGGAATAAACTTGTATCTCAAGAATACTTATTCCATAAAATATTTCCAAGAAAAATCAAGAAAAAATCTTTTCTCTCTCCTACTCATATTTTTCGAAAATAATTAGGAAAAATAGGCAAAATATTTTCTTCTCCTTTTCATTAATTGGACTTTTATTTGGGCTATTTGAGGGGCCTTTAGGAGAATTAAGATTGGAGCTCCAATGGACTATGAAGCTTTAATATTTAGCCAAAATATTATTCAAGCCCATTAATATTTATTTACTCCACTATAAAATTAATATTGAACTATCCATCTTAACCCACATTACGACTTCACATAATATGGCTCCCGGTCATTATTTCCCGCGTTTAAGATTATCTTAGTCCATTAATTAATTAAGCCACTGAACGGACTTTATATTAATTAATATCTTTGTCCTTGGAGTAAAGACAACTCACCATTATTATCCACACCGGAAATAATTTTCCACTTGCAAGATTTGGTATGATAAAGATTTCGAGCCCACCAAGGGGACAAATCAAGCAAGTCGTACTTGCACGCGATTCTCCGTATTAAATGTTAGCAATTGTCATGTAATAAATAATATTGCCCAAGATACAAGGTATCGAATCGCATTGATTATCTTCCCATCATAAGTTAAAGCAATAGTTATTAATTTCACACGATCCTATTTAAGGGACGAAGATTAAAAAATAATGAACCACTGAGGTCTAATTCTTGTATATTCAGTACCGAAGAATTTATCCTCCTGTAGGTCCTATTCAGCGCACTATAATGCACTAGTGTAATAACTTGGTCAAGACAAGTCAATCTGAGCCTTACACTTCAACCTTTCATGATGGATTGTTCATTTCCATCTGGGTTGTGAATTTGTACTTAGTCACGAGGAACTGTTAATTTGATCTTCTGTGATATGGTATCACCAAATTAACTACAACGTAACACGTACTGACTTATCGAATGGGTATGCAGTAAATATATATAACATTCATTCATATTTAATGCAACATGTGATAAATAATTTATTTCAGTAAATAAATAAGAAATTCAGTTTGGTTATACAAAGTAAAAAACATACTTTTCAGTATAACCCCAACAGACTACTCAAGAATGACTTGGGTAATTATGATGAAGCATAAAAGTGAAGCTTTCAAGAGTTTCAAGCACTGGAAGGCGTTGGTGGAAAATCAAACAAGGAAGAAAATCAAAAGGCTGCGAACTGATAATGGTCTGGAATTTTGTTATTCTGATTTCGATGAGTTCTGCAAGAATGAAGGGATCTCTGGACATTATACAATACGAGATACACCACAACAGAATGGTGTAGCAGAACGCATGAATTAGACACTTCTGGAGAGAGCCCGATGCATGCTCTCTAATGCTGGATTAGCCCGAAGATTTTGGGCAGAAGCGATCAGCACGGCATGTTACCTGATAAATCTTGCACCTCACATAGGTATCAATCTCAAAACACCTTACGAGGTGTGGTCTGGTAAGTCTGCAGATTACTCTAATTTGAGAGCTTTTGGATGTATTGTTTATTATCATGTAAATGAGGGTAAATTGGAGCCAAGAGCAAAAAAATGAGTTTTTGTGGGCTATGGAAACGGTGTTAAGGGGTATAGAATCTGGTCTCAATCAGAAAGTAAAGTCATACTTAGCATAAATGTTATTTTTGATGAGAATTCTATGTTTAACTCCACTGTGAAGTCTATTGTTGTATCAGAAAACAATAATGTTGACAAACATGTGTAGTAGAGTGAGTCACAAAAGGAAGATGGAGAACAACACTCACATTCTGACACCGAGCTGAAAGATGCATCACCACCAGAATCTCAACCATCTGAGACAAGATCGTATAGTATAGCTCTTGATCGAGCTAGAAGGATTGGAGTTGAGGCTCCAAGACGATATAGGTTTGAGGATATGGTGGGTTATGCATTGCAGGTTGCTGAAGAGGTGGATTCTCATGAGCCATCCACCTACAAAGAAATTGTTACATGTACAGAGTCTACCCAATGGCTTGTTGCCATGGGAGATGAGATTGAGTCACTTCACAAGAATATGACTTGGGAGTTAGTCAAGAAGCCTCCGGAGAGAAAGATTATTACATGCAAGTGGGTCTTCAAGAAGAAGGAATGAATATCACCTGCTGAGGGTATCAGGTATAAGGCAAGAGTCCTAGGGGGTTCCATCAGAAAGAGGGAGTAGACTATGATGAGATTTTCTCACCTGTGGTCAGACATACTTCTATTAGAGTGTTACTTCAAATGGTAGCACATCAGGACCTGGAACTTGAAAAACTCGATGTGAAGACAACTTTTCTACATGGAGAGTTGGATAAAGAGATATACATAACCTAGCCAGATGGTTTCCAAGTTCCCGGGAAAGAAAAGTACGTTTGCAAGTTGAAGAAGTCCTTGTATGGGCTAAAGCAGTCTCCAAGGCAGCGGTACAAGAGATTTGATGGTTATATGACACATCTTGGCTACAACAGAGAGTCAGATATGATAGATAGTTGTGTGTATCACAACAAAAGTGAAAGATGATTCATTTATCTACTTGGTCTTATATGTTGATGATATGCCGATAGTTTGCAAAGAACAAGTCGGATATTCGGTTTTAAAAGGTCTTCTCGGTCTTTGAGTTTGAGATGAAGGATTTGGGTCTTTGCCGGAAAATATTGGGAATGGAGATTTATAGGGATAGAAGTCGGGAAGAAGCTTTTTCCTTTCACGGAAGTATGATTATATTAGGAAAGATATTATCAAGGTTTGGTATGTCTACAACTAAACCTATTGATACTCCAAGTCTTTGTAAATATTCATTTGTCTATTGCTTTCGCTCTCCTAATCTGTTGAGGAGAAGGAGTACATGTCTCGGGTTCCTATGCTAGGCAAGATGGGGAGTTTGATGTATGCTATGGTGCATTTAGAGACCGATCTTGCACATGTTGTTAGTGTTGATAAAGATGTTTATGGCTCAACCTGGAAAGGAACATTGGCAGACTGTGAAGAGGATATTTCGGTACCTTAGAGGTACATCTGATGTCGGTCTCATTTATGGAGGTGATACGAATTATTTAGTTTTAGGCTACTGTGATTCTGATTATGCAGGAGATGTTGTGATGAAGGTCTATAACCGGGTTATACTTTTACTCTTGGTGGTTACATTTGTAAGTTGGAAGGCAACTTTTGCGACTACTTATTTTTGTCTACTACTGAGGAGAATACATGGCCTTGATCAAGCAAATCAAAGAGGGAATTTTGTTGAAAGAAATTTGGTTAGTGATCTTGGTCTACATCATGATTATGCAATCTGATTTCTCGTGACGATCTGAGTGCAATATGTTTAGCCAAGGATCAAGTTCATCATGAGAGAACGAAACATATTGATGTCAGGTATCATTTTCTGAGAAGTGAGAAGAGAGTTAAGGTGAAGAAAGTTAGGACTGCTAATAACCCAACTGATATGTTCACCAAGCCGGTTCCAAATAACAAGTTCCAACACTGTTTGAACTTGTTAAATATTATAAGTTGTTAGTTGCCCTGTCTTGGGGGCAAATCTGTGTACGAGGAGTTGCTTGTACGTCTGGCACTTTTATGGTGCATCTAGTACATCTGTTGATCTGTGAGAGGACTCAAGTCAAGATGGAGACAATGAAGGTTTTTGTTATTTTACCAAGGTGGAGACTTGTTGGAATTGTGTAAAATAAAGAAGTTTTGTTTTATCCCACATCGGATTGTATCAAAAGTTGGAGGACTTCCTAATCCTATAAGAAGTCCTATTCTATCCCACATCGGATTGTGGAAAAAGGTGAAGGGCTTCATAATGTTATTTAAGAAGCACATGTCTCTTTGATACAAGTGCATCAGTCGGTTTCGATTTTGGGCTTATTAATTTAGGCCTAGTCGGTTTCAGTTTTGGGCTTATTAATTTAGGCCTAGTCGTTTCGGTTTTGGGCTTATTAACTTAGGCCCAATCAGTTAGGGATTATTATTTATATTCCCATTTGAGTTGTATATTATTGTCGGTTTTGAATAATATACAAGATCATCTCTTCTGCCCGTGGGCGTAGCTAACAAATTGTTAGTGAACCACGTAAAATTTCAGTGTCGGTTTATTCATTTTATTTATCGTTTTTTATATCTTTCTCACATCAGTTATAACAAACGTAGTGAGAAATGGGTCGGGTGATAAAGGAAGATGTGGTTTTGGGGAATTTTGGAAATAGATTAAGGGATGAGGGGTACTATTTTGGCACGATTTGTGGGTCGGAGAGTTTGCTTTAAAATCCAATTTCCTACACATATTTTTCGTTTAAGTGTGGGGAAAGAGCATAGCAATAAGGAGATGGGGAATGGGAGGGCAACATATGAAGATGGAAGTGGGAGTGGAAAGGGGACTTTTCGATAGGGAGAAACCTATGTTTGACGAATTTTTGTGCATTTAATTAACATGTTCCAATTTAAATAAAGGGTAGACGGTGCTTGGAGGTGGAAAGTGGAAGTAGGTGGATGATACACGACTAAGAAGGTGTACGAACTCGTTGAACCGAAACCGAATGAGGAGTTCGGACAACCAAGAAGAGGAGGGAACTCAAGATGGTATGGAAAAATCATGTGTCCCTCAAGGCGACGACAATGACTTGGAGATTACTATGGATAGACACCCAACCAAAGACAGCTTGCTACAAAGAAAAATCATTAATTAAATCGAAGAAGCCAAAATTTCCTTCTGCAACGAGGTACTGGAATCAGCTGCTCATATTTTTCTCGAGTGTGAGTCAACTTCTTTCATTTGAAAGGAGTTCTATGGATGGTTAAACATCCAACAGGTGATGCATAATTAAGTAGCAGATCACTTTCACATTCACTCAAGCATTCTAAACGGAAAAAACAGCAAGATGTTTGCAAATTTGTTGTTGGATGTGCATTGTTTAATCATATGGAAACGACGAAACAATCTGATTTTTTAAAACTCTATTACTAGTAAGAAAAGAATCGTGGAAGAAGTAAAAGGGAGGCTGTGGAGTTAGATCTGTGTGAACCATCCTTCTGTTTGTTCATTTTCGTCTAATGAATATGGCTATAAGAACCTCTTAAAATTCTTGATAATCTATTGTAAATATTTAACTTTGTGTTGGTCCCGTGAAAAACCCATGAAATGTGTAAAAATCATGTAATGCATATAAAACAGGGGTGAGGAAACAGTGATACCAATTTTTTCTTTTAAACCATGTGTTTTGTTTATAATCAAATGCATATGACAAGTAAGAACATAAAGCAATAAAGAACACATCAAAGTATAGTGGTTCGGAGACTCAAGCTCCTACATCCACTCTCCCTGTTCCTAGGAAAATTCCTTTAAACGGGACTTATCTCCCTCCATGGGATTGCTTACAGATGTTTATCAAGTTCTCACTCAAACGGAACTTATCACCCTCCACGGGATTGCCTACAGATATTTAACGAGTTCTCACTCCACTGGACTTATCACCCTCGCGGGCTCGCCTCTCAACTACCTCACTTCACCACTAGTTTTCTCTTACGAGAATGGGGTTTAGGTTTGGTGTTGTCTCCAACTACGTTGAGATTTTCCCTTACAATGGTTTAGTCTTTATGCTAAGGTTGGGAAAATCTCTCTAAGCTTAAGATATATCGTTAGTTGCTTAGATTGAGTTTTAGAACACTCTTGAATATATTTGTATATCTACAGGTTTGTGTTCTATGGTGGGAATGCTTAAGTATATGGCTCTTGGCTCTGTAGCATCTTTTTCCACATTCTCCACACTTAATTTGATGGAAGATCTTGTATTTATAGTGTGGATTTGAATGTTACCGTTGGAGAGAATTACATTCAAATCCATACTATTCTGTAAGTTTTGCAGTTTTTTCAAGCTGGTTGTCTTCCTCTCATTGGTCCACGTCAGCTGAATCTAACGACTATATTTTTCAGGATCAACAAGTGGTATTAGAGCAGGAGTTCAAAAGAAGATGAATTTAATAAAGAAGATTTTGATTAGATCCCAAAACCCCTAAGTATGACATGTTCAGGATAATCTTGATAGTTGAGTCAGGATTCAGTTTAGAGTGTTCAGGATGTTATCTGCACCATGTATATTCAGCAGATATAGATCAGGTAAGTTTCTGAAGATTCTGAAGACTTAGTAAGTTTCTGAAGAATCTGAAGTCTCAAAGATGAAAATCAAGAAACGGAAGTCTCAAGATGAAACTAAAAGTTTCAAGACTCAAGATGAAATCGAGAAATCGAATACTCAAAGATGAAACCGAGAAATCGAATACTCAAAAAGATGAAATCGAGAAATCAAGACTCAAGATGAAATCGAAACTGAAGACTCAATATGAAACTAAAGTTTCAAGACTCCAAGATGAAAGGAGAAATCAAGACTCAAGATGAAATCGAGAAATCAATACTCAAGATGAAATCAAGAAATCAAGACTCGAAGACATCAAGACTCGAAGACATCAAGACTCGTAAGATATCAAGGCACAAGAGATTATCAAGACTCAAGATGATATTGAATGCTAAAATATAACTTTGAAGGTTCCGGAGGCTTTGAATAATATCTATCTGAAGGCTACAAAGATGAGAAAAACGCGAATACTCAAAAAAATAGATATTGCCCAAGACATTCATATGCAGACAAAAGGAACTAAAACTAAGTGTTGTTAAGGTTATATCACTCAGAGATATTGACCAAAAAGAGCCGTTATGTTTGTCTACATTTACTGAAGACAAGAACCAATCAGAGGAAGACAGCACTGTACTTTACTGACACTGAAAGCGACAGGTCACTGAAGCATGTCAGTAGTACTATGTTCCAAACTGCAAAAAGTGGTGATTGGCTACATGAATGCATATTGCCTAAAACATGCAAGAGAGTATTCAAACCCTAAAATTAGTCGTTCACCAAACACCATAAGAGAAAACTCATGAAGTGATCTCCTCCAACGGATAGTTTTTTCAAGAGTGACCTTGGTGATTGCCTATAAATACTAGTGACCCTCTACATTGAAGGTTACGGGAAATTTGTAAGCAACTCAAGAGCTCAATCTTATTATTGCAAATTGAAGCACTCGAAAACCCAAGAATTTCCCAAGTGTTTCACATTGAAGAGAGCTCATTCACTAAGCCTAGTTTGATAAGATATATCCAAAGCTTAGTAGAGATATCCTAGCCTTTGCATTGTACTTATTGTAAAGGATATATCATCCTGGTTGGAAACCAACCAGAAACCCAAACCCTTTGTAAGGTAGTTTGAGTGTGTTTGTTGGTGAGTTGGAGTTGTAAAGAGTTAGTAAGCTACAGTGAGTTAGCCGTAAAACTCTAGAGAAGAAGTTAGTAAGCTACTTGTGGTAGTCGAACACTTGTGTGTGTTTGAGTTAGTGGCTGCGTTGAGTCGACCGAAAAACTCAAAGTAGAAAAGTGAGTAAGCTGCGGTGAGTCACCCGTAAAGCTTTAGGAAGTGGTTAAGGAATTTCTCGAAGGTCGAGAGAGTGGATGTAGGAGCTTGAGTCTACGAACCACTATAATTCTTGTGTTGTTTTGCTTTTTGTCTTTGCATTATTATCATTGCATGTTTTTCATCGAAAGCATAATTCGCGATATTCGGTTGGAACCAATCCAATCGAACTTGCATCAAAACCGATCACGGCCTTAATCATTTGTTTCATTAAAAGAAAGATTTTCAAAGAAAGCTAAAAACGAGTATAAACTTAGGGCCAACCATTCAAGACACTTGAGTAGCAAGAATGAGATAGTTACCAAATCGAACTAACTCTACTTGAGGGTTCAAGAAGATAGTTATCCGATCCAAGCACTCGGGATCTCGAAAAACTTCGAGCTCGATTAGGCTAATCGTAATTTCCGAAAAGCGGCTTCGGGATCATTGTCTCGAAGAGACTTTGACTCGAGGCGATCTGCAGGCTTTTCGGGTATTAAATCATCGTGACAACCTGAACCATCCGACCTCGATTGAAAGAAAAGTTTTAAAAATCATCGAACACGTGTATTCCCCTATACCGTGTGAGACTCGATAGCACCGGGACCAACAAGTGGTATCAGAGCCAGGTTCAACTTGACCACTCACTTTAGTAAGCCATATTCTAATTTGCTGAAAGACTCTGGTGGTCTACTGAATAGATATATTTGCTGATATCTTACAAGGCTCAGTCATTATGCCTTCTAAGAAACTTCCTATGTTCTCTGTTGAGAGCTATGATCTATGGAGATTGAGAATGCAGGCTCATCTGTATTCAAAAGATGAAAGAATGTGGAGAGTGGTTTCGAAGGACCATTCAAATTCTTCATTTGTGAATCCCCAGAATCAGCGATCTTGAGAGAAATGATCCCAGAGATGAATTTCCAAAGTCAGATGATCAACTTACTCCTGATGAGAGAAAGTTAGTCAATCTTGACTATATTGCTAAAGATACTTTATATAGCACTATTGATGATGGTGTTATGGGGATGATTTCTCACTGTGAAACTGCAAAGGAAATATGGGACACACTTGCTGTGATTGTTGAGGAAGAAGAACATTCTAAAGAAGGTTCCAGTTCCTCAGATGAGATTTTCTCAGATAGTGACAGTGATGATATCTGTCTTATGGCTGTAGAGGAGGTAAATTCTTCTATCTTTGTTGTTGCTCCTACACAAGCACATGAGTTCTTAAGTTCTACTGTAAACAGTAACTTTGACCTGATGGATTCATTTGAGAATCTTATGAAGGACTATTACGTGTTACAAGAACTACTCTTTCGAAACTCAAAGCGCGGAACAAGGAACCGACTATCGAGAATCAAGTGGAAAGACTCTAAAAATGCTGAGATCACTTCTCAATTGATGGGAACTACTGATGAACTAGATGTTATGAAAGTACAACTCTCAGAAAAAGAGAAGGTGATAGAGATCCTGAATGGAAAATTAGAGAATTCCACTAAGAAGATTCAGCTTATCAAAACTGAGTTCAATGACCTCTTTGAGAAGCATGAAACTCTAAAGAAATGTGACCTCTTTGAATTCTGCATCTAAAGTGATAGATGAAATTCAGAGTTATCAAAGACCTGCAACTATAAAAGCTGGATTGGGATACATTCCAGGGGGAACCTCACAAGGTCTTCTGAATGCTGCTTCTAGTAGCACCAAGTCTGTCTTTGTTAAACAAGTGGCACCTAATCTTCTTACTGAAGAACTGCCCAGAGTTTTATACAAGGGTAAAGGACCTATGGTTTCAGAAAAACTGAAGGTTCAGGGAAGAAAGCCTGGACCTCGGGAAAAGGCTAAAAAAACCCGACTCACTCAAGAGGAAATCTTTAGGCAAGATTTCAAAGCCTCAGCTAGAATACCAACTCGAAGAGATCTGCTTTGAACCATCGGAGGAATTTCGGAAGAGAAACACTCACAGAGATATTCTCAACCGAAAAGACCAAGTCCTCGATTCTTGAAAGACTTCTAATTTCAAAGACAGTAAAAAACCCCACTTGCCTAAGGGTTAAGGTTTCCTGAACCCAAGTCAGTAGAGACAAAGACCAGCTGCACAAAATCCAAGACACTTGAACAAAAGGCCTGAACCCAAGAAGAACTCTAAGGCTCATGTTCATGCTAAGGCTGACACTCATACACATGATATTGTCAAGGCACCTAGGGTGGTGAATGTGTATGTAGATGTTTATGGGAGACAAATTAGCCACTCTAAAGTAATTAGAGTTGTTAGGTAGATTTGGGTTTCAAAAGGTCTGACTAACTTTGGTAGGACCCTACACCAAATGGGTACCTAAGAACTGATCTGTTTTTCAGGTAAAAGAAAAGGGCACTGAGCTGAATGAATACAACATAGCACTGATGAGTGGAAATGAGTTGGCTCCTGCTGTATGGTATCTGGATAGTGGATGTTCAAGACATATGACAGGATATAAGCAACTAATCACTAACTATGTTGAGCAAAAAGGCCCTCAGATCACATTTGGGACAATTCCAAAGGACAAACTGAAGGATATGGAACTCTTGAAGTTGATTCTGTTAATATCCATGGTGTTTCATATGTGTCTGGTTTAAAGCATAACTTGTTATCTATCAGTCAATTCTGTGACAAAGGATTCAATGTTGAGTTCTCAAAGAACTTATGTTATGTGAAAGACAATATGAAGGATCAAGCGCTTTCCACTAGACTAAAAGCCCGGACTTGTAGTGAGGTGCTACTTTAATTCCCTTAACCCATACCTAGCAGCAGGCACCACGGGCGGCACGCAACTATGCCTTTAATCGAGCTTAACGAGGGGTCTTGAGCCAGAATCGACCTTAAAGAACGAGATCGCTAGGATTTCTCCCAATAATCCCCCTAGAAGAAAGCGACTTTTCGCCAAACATACCACTATTTGCGTCATGGGGGACTCGAACCCGTGACTGTGTGCTCGATACCAATTGAAGGATCAAGGCTTGCCACTAGACTAAAAGCCGGACTTGTAGTGAGGTGCTACTTTAATTCTTTAACCCATACCTGAAGAAGGCGAGGCACCACCAAGACGCTTAACTATGCCTTTAATCGATTTAACGAGGGTCTTGTGCATAGAATCGACCTTTAAAGGCAGGAGACTGCTAGGATTTCTCCCAACACAATACTTCACAGAAAATTCTACTGACTGGTACTAGAAAAGGAAATGTGTATCTTCCTGATTGGAGTTCAACTCCTAAAGATACATGTTTGGTTGCAAAAAGTTCCACTGATACCAGTTGGTTGTGGCACAAAAGGATGAATCACTTGAACTTCAAAACCCTGAACAAACTTGAAAGATTAGCACTTGTGGGGGGGTTACCAAATGAAGTGTTCAGTAAAGAACATGTTTGTGATGCTTGTCAAAAAAGAAAACAAATCAGAGCATCTTTCAAAAGCAAAGTAGATATTTCTACTGAAAGAATACTTCAACTGTTACATATGGATCTCTTTGGTCCAGTAACACATGTGAGCACAAATGGCAGAAAATATACACTTGTGGTAGTTGATGACTACTCTAAATACACATGGGTCATATTCTTACTCAGTAAGAAAGAGACTCGAACAAAAACGCCTGAATCTTTGAAAAGACTCGATCTTGAAAAAGAATCGAAAGTATGGTCAAAATCAGATCAGATAAAGGAACTGAGTTTATCAATCATATTATATCTGATTATTGTGCAGCAAATGGAATAACTCATGAAACATCAGCTGCAAGGACCCACAACAAAATGGTGTTGCTGAAAGAAGAAATAGGACTCCGAAAGAAGTTGCAAGGACAATGATTCTTTGAAAGGCGATATTCCTAAATGATTTTGAAATTTGAAAGTTATCAACTTTGCATGTTATTCTCGTAAGCGGATCCATCTTGACCAAGAATCAAGGAAAAAAACTCCATATGATTTTGTGGAATGAAAGGAAGCCTCTTGTTTTCTTTTCTTTTCGTGTGTTTGGTTGCAAGTGTTTCATACACAATAATGGTAAAGATCGGTTGAAAACCTTTGATAGCAAAAGGCGATGAAGGGATATTCTTAGGATATTCTCAAGTCATAAAAGCCTTGAGTTTACAACTGTAGGACTCTTATTGTGCAAGAAACACCTCATGTTGTTTTTGATGAATCTACTTGTGTTAGGAAGAAAGCAGGAACATGACTCAGGAGAACCCGACCAAGAGAATCACCAGACTTAGCCCGAAAAAGAATGATAAAACATCCTCTGAACACGAAAAAAGAAGAAGTCGGGTCACTTTCTATGAATGGAGTGAATCGGATTTCGAACAAAAGAAGTTCGGGATGGAAAAACTTCGAGGATGGTGAGACTCGGGATGAAAATACTCCCTTTGAAGGAAAGCCAACTGCTTGAAGTCGACCAATCTGAACATACCCCGATTCGGACTCGGTATGTAATGCCGATGAAGATGTGGTCACGGTGAGGTAAACTCGAATCTATCAACAAAGGGGAACAAATGTCTCTCGATAATGTTGCGAATGGAATTTCCCGAGGAAGATGATTCCCTTTCTCCTACATTTGTTCCTGAATTTAATGAACTACTGAACCTAACATTTCTGATGTTGAGGATACTACTGAAGGGGGAACATCCAGGAGAAGATGGTTGGATAGTCATCCTATAAGTCATATTGTGGGTGATATATCAGATGGTGTCAAAACAAGAAGGTTCCATGGAGAAAGTGCTTTATTCTGCTTCCTCTCGAAAAAGAACCTCTTGAGATTGAAGAAGCCCTACAAGATTCATTTTGGATTCTTTGCTATGCAAGAAGAGTGAATCGGTTCTCAAGGAATGAAGTTTGGGAGCTAGTGGATAGACCTAAGAGGCACAATGTGATTGGAACTAAGTGGGTGTTCAAGAATAAGAGAGATGAAAACAACAACATTGTGAGAAACAAGGCAAGACTAGTTGCACAAGGTTATTCCCAAGAAGAAGGCTTGGATTATGATGAAACCTTTGCACCTATTGCAAGACTAGAAGCCATCAGATTGTTTCTTGCATATATTGCCCACATGAAATTCACGATCCATCGGATGGATGAGAAAAGTGCATTTTGAATGGTGTGCTTAAGGAAGAGGTTTATGTGGAACAACCTCGGTTTTGAACGAGAATGACCAAGTTCTGAGCTCGGAAAAAAGCCTTGTATGGTCTTTAGCAAAGCACCCGAGCATGGTATGATACCTTTTTCGTTTCTTCATGACCATGGTTTTATCAAAGGAATGTTGATAGGACTTTGTTAGGGGTAAAAGATGGGGAAAGACATCTTACTTGTTTGATTTATGTAGATGACATCATATTTGGATCTCCAAATCATCGGTTGTGTGAAAAGTTTTCTACCCGGTGAAAGGAAAGTTTGAGATGTCAATGATGGGGAGATGAATTTCTTTCTTGGACCCGGTGAAACAGGACTAAGGAAGGAGTTTTCATCAATCAAGCAAAGTACACCGGAGATCCGATTGCAAAGTATGGTGTGCGATAGATTGCAATGCGGTTAGAATTCCTATGAATACTAACTACAAGATGGATCTCGATCTCAAGGCAAATCAAGAAATCACACCTGATTATAGAGGATCATTGGATCATCGCTTTATAGCTTCCGCGACAAGTAGGCACGATATAACATTTGCTATTGGGATATGTGCAAGATACCAAGTTAATCCTGAAATTTAGTCAAATGGAGGCCGCCAAAAGATTTCAAATATCTTTAGGGCACCGTGAATAGAGGATTATGGTATCTGGTGATGATAACCTTGAATTAACCGGTTATTCGGGATCGATTATGGAGGATGTTGAATTGACAGAAGTCTACCACAGAACTTGTCAATTTCTTGGAAGTAAACCGATATCATGGTTTTCAAAGAAACAAACCTCGAAGAGCAACCAAGATTACATCTTTGAAAGTTGAATACATGGTCAGGAAGTGTTGTGTACGCAATTCTTTGGCTCAGACAACAATTGAGGGATTATAAGATTATAGCTAATGAAGTACCTATATTTTGTGATAATAATAGTGCAATTGCTATTACACAAAATCCCAGTATTGCACACCAGATGTAAGCATGTTGATATCGGACATCACTTCATCGAGATCATGTTGAGAAGAAAAGACATCGAGGATGGAGAAAATTCATCTCGATAAGAGAGTCGATATCTTGACTAAACCTTTGGTGAATCAAGATTTGGGGAACTATCGATTGAATTAGGTATGTTAGATCCGGTGTATAAAGAAAATCTAAAAATTGAAAGGTTTCGGATGCATTAAGTTTTCTCAGGATTTTACTGAGAAACTCAAGATAAAATTGAAAGTACTGAACTCTGAGTCTTGGGAAACTCGGATATCCACGAAGATCAAGACTCGATTATATCTTGACCTCGTTCAATTTCAAATATCCTCATCGACCCTTTCGATTACTCGATCTTATACCGATCTTTCTCAAGACTTTCGATATTATATCGACCTCGCCAAGATTACAAGATTATTATCGACATTTTATCAAGGTCAAACTTCAAGAAGACCGATGGAGGAAATTAGTCCGAAGAAGTATTGACTCATGCAACTCATTTATTGTCTAACTGAATCTCAGTAATCATTAGCAATAAATAATAAAACACCTGAAGGAATATTTGGGCGGGACCTTTGAAATCCCCGAAGAAAGTCAATGGTGCAGGAGCGATAATTAATCAGACTTGTTCATTAATCACCAATAAGGTTAAATTGGTGGTGTAATATTTGTGAAATCGTCCTTTCATATACCCGATTTAGTCGGTGTTTAATCTCAACCGTCGATTTCTTCAATCTATACGATTTTCCACGAATCAAATCCTATATATCCATTGAAAATTCATTCAAAGCCCAATTCCAAATAACCTTCATCTTCAAAACACTCTGCTTCTAAAAACCTTTCATTTGCCCAGAAACCCTTCACCCAAAAAATTCTTCAAAATGACGTTCTCGGTTTACGATAAACTTGCCATTTCTAACAAATCGTGGTATGAATACGTCATTTCCCTCAAAATCTCATTGAATGCAACTCACGAAGAAGAAGCTTTGCACATGATTTGATTGGCGAAGCTCACTTGCCTGGTTGCGAATCAACCAGAGGCAGAATACGCAAAGGAGATAATAGAGTTTATCTCAAATTTGAAATTAGATGAGGAGGACTATATAGAATCGCAGATTATAGTTTCTCATTTAGAGCATAGTTCAAAGTATGTGGATTTTGTTAGGGAATTGTATATCATCCCTAAGAATCTTAATGCCATATACGAATTGAGCGATAGAGGAGAAGACCCTACAGTGTATATGATGGGTAGGGAACAAGAGTATCTTGATAGGATTACAGAGCATCCAGTTAAGTTCGAAGCAACTCTAAACAAAAGGCATTTGAAGCCTAAGTATCGAGTTTTGCTAGACATTGTGAGTAAATGCATAATGAGCAGGTATGGCAGCTTTGAACAGATTAGCACGCCAAAGTTGAGGTTAATGGCGGCGATTGAAGATTCACCCACCACCGCATTCAACTGGTTACACTATTTAATTAAAGTGGTGAGTGACCAAGCTAAGCAAGTCCAGAAGGTGAATGGATCGGTTGTTATCAAAGGGAAGATTCTACATGCAACCAAGATTGCATTCATCTTGGAGATGTGCAGAGAAGAAGAAAACATCTTCGCCAACTCCTCACCCTTTCCAAAGTCCAAGATCCTTTTCAAGCCAACAACATCCAAGAAGACTTTGAAGGGAAGAAAAGAGAAGAAGAAGGAGACTGCTAAAGAAGGAGCTGAAGAAGCCCAACAACCCAGGGGGAATGCCCTGATGGAGGTGAAGAGAGAAAAGGGAGAAGCCCTGAAGAAGAAATCACTGGCTCCTAAGCGCAGGAAAGTTCAAATTTCTACTGAGGAGGAGGTCAGTGAGACTGAGGAAGTCCAACCTGAGGGCCAGCAAGGACTAAAATCTCCATTGCAAGTTTGGCTCCAGGTTGTGACAATACTTCGAGAACAAAGCCCGAGAATGTGTTTTCTCCGAGGTTCTCGGAACATCTCTAGCCTCAGACAAGATATCTCAGGAAATATTCAAGGGACCTCAGGTTCCTACTGAAGAGATACCTGTTCAGACCTCAGAACAATCTGAACCTCAGGAGCTACTGAACTTAGATGCGCTCCTGAGTGAACCTTTTCTAAATCCTCAAAGACTGAATGCGATCCTACTGAACCCGAAAAGCCCAAAGTGAAGAAAGGAGAGAAGAAGAGCGAGGGCGCAAACAAGGGAATGGTTCATTGCGGACAGTACCCCGATCTTTAGGACCTCTTTCAGGATGGGGACCACGATCTACATTCTTAACCAAACTCTTTTAAATCTTGAACATTGCCTCCTTCAGAGGAGAGGATCAAAGTGGAATGAAGAGATCTGAAGGTCTTGTTAAGTTCTCCGGGTTCAGGAAGACCAAGCTCCGGATGAAACATGCAAATTTTGATGAGCTCGTCAGGAAGAAGGTGGCTGAGAGGAGGGAAGTTGATGTTGGTGCCTCAAGCTCTAAAGATCAAGATAAAGAGGGGGACCAACGAGGAAATGCTGAGAAGCAATCTCAAATGGAGAAAGATACTGATGCTAGTTAGCCTGATATCTCACATCCTCTCGACCGGGTTAGCACACTTCTTCGGAAGCTCAGGTGGAGACGGGGCTCGGGTGGAGCACCAAATTGAACAACAAGTGATATATGCTCCAGAGATTGACTTCAGTCCTATAGTGGACAAATTGGAGAAAGTGGTGCCAATGGTGGAGAAAATGACCCAAATTAAAGAAACATTGGCAACCCAATCTCAGAAGCTGGAAACTCTGAGTTCATCTTCAGACTTGATGCAGCTTCAAACATCTCTTGCTGACAAAATGACTGCCATAGAAGGGAAGGTAGATGGAGTCAAAGTTGAGCTGAATGCAGAGATGAAGCACATGTATCAAGAGAGAACTTCATATCTTGAAGCCAAGCTGGTGGAGAAAAATGATCAGATGATCAAGAGTGTTGTTGAGGAAATGGGCTCTCTGCTCATGACCAAGATGACAGACATGCTGAAAGATGTATTCTCCAACCAGTTTGCACAGCTATCTGAAGAGTTCTCAGTGGCCAAGAATTATATGAAGAGGCTAGAGGACGAGCATGATCAGTTGGCTGGAGAAGTGCGATGTATTAGCAAAGAGCAATACCACATGGATACCGCACTGTCTCAACTTCTTCCAAGGTATGGTGCCAAAAAGGGGAAAAGGCTTGGTGGCAAGCTGAAGGAATTGTTGGCATAGACCTTGAAGAAGAAGGCAGATAAGGAAGCTGAAGAGAAAATTCTTGCTGAAGCCTTAAAAGAAGTGGAAGCCACTGAGAAGCTCAAGTTCAAGCAAGCTGAAAAGCCAATCTACACTCATGTCTCTGAGCAAACAATTCAGGAAGCTATCTCTGAAAAACTGAGTGGTAGAAGAATGGTAGAAACAAGCCAAGCCAGTGTAGAGCAAGCCAAACCAATTAAGAGAAAGGCTGTGGCATTTGTTGAACCAGAGAAGAAAAGAGCTAAAGCTTCAAAGGCTACTCAAAGAAAATTTATCATTGATTTTGAAGAGTCAGATGAAGAAGCTGGAAAAGAAGTCTTCAATACAAGAAAAGCTTTGAAATCACTTCAAGTGGAAAAAGAAAAGAAAACTGATGCTTCTGTATCAGGAGTTCCTGTAATCAGGAAGAAGAACGAAGAAGAGCAGAAACGCAGAAGTGGTTTCAAGAAGTTCCTGAGCAAGAGGAGGGGTACTAAAAAAGCTCAGAAGTGGCCGCACATTGATAAATGGATGCCTATCCAATTCAATGATGCGTGGGAAGAAATTAAGAGAACCTTCTGGTTCTATTCTGAAATTCTGAGGGAATGGAGGGGGACAAGCTCAGACATGAATGAAGCCTTCATAGAGTACTTATTAACTTTCTATCCAAAGTACCTGCAAAGTTTGATTAACTTAGCAGATGAAGGAAATACACAGATTGTTGCCCCTGGTCCATATACCTACCCAGCTCCAAGACTAGAGAATGGCCTGGTGAATGAAACAGTCATTTCTCAAGAAATTGCTCAGTATGCCATCCAATTAGGACTGACAGGAAACAACCCATCATCATTAAAGCTAGAGATGAACTAAAAAAGAGATATTATGGGATGTTCAACCTAGAGGTGCCTGAGGATGAGGTTGAAGAAGATTGAAGAGCTGATTGAAGATAGAAGACGGAAGCTGAAGACTGGAGACTGAAGATTCTTTGTACTTCTTTTGTTTTTGTTTTTGATAATTTCATTGTACTCTGTAACTTCTATCTTACAATCAATGAAAATTTATCCTTATCCTCAAAGATAATATCTCATTATCTTTTTGCATGTCTTTTATGTTTTGATATGCCTTTGTGATGAAATTGTTGGGAGATTTGTCATTTTGGATTGTAATAGAAAAACTGAAACCTGAGTATAGGTTAAGTGTTTTTGTAACAAGATGGTTTTGGCATCATCAAAAAGGGGGAAATTGTTGGGAGATGAATTTAATAAATAAGATTTTGATTAGATCCCAAAACCCCTAAGTATGACATGTTCAGGATAATCTTGATAGTTGAGTCAGAATTCAGTTTAGAGTGTTCAGGATGTTATCTACACCATGTATAGTCAGCAGATATAGATCGTAAGTTTTCAAGATTCAAGACTCAAGAAGTTTTCAAGAATCAAGTCTCAAGATGAAATCAAGAAACTGAAGTCTCATTATGAAACTAAAGTTTCTGAAGACTCAGTATGAAACTGAGAAACTGAAGACTCAGTATGAAACTGAGAAACTGAAGACTCAGTATGAAACTAAAGTTTCTGAAGACTCAAAGATGAAACTAAAAGTTTCAAGACTCAAAGATGAAACTCGAGAAATCAAGACTCAAGATGAAATCGAGAAACCGGAGACTCAAGATGAAATCAAGACTCAAGATGTCATCAAGACTCGTAAGACTCAAGACTCGTAATACATCAAGACTCGGAAGACACCAAGACTCGAGAAGACATCAAGACTCGAAGACTCAAGACTCGTAAGATTGAAGGCTGATGAATTCAAGACTCCAAGAAGATATGAATGCTCAAGATAACTTTAATGTTCCGAGGCACTGAATAATATCTATCTGAAGGCTACAAAACTGAGAAAAACGCGAATACTCAGAAAAATAGATATTGCCCAAGACATTCACATGCGCATAAAAGGAACTAAAACTAAGTGTTGTTAGGATATATCACTCGTAGAGATATTGACCAAAAGAGCCGTTATGTTTGTCTACATTTCTTGAAGACAAGAACCAATCGGGAGGAAGACAAGACTTTACTTTCATCGACATCGAAAGCGACAGGTCATCAAGATGTCAAGAGTACTATGTTCGCATCGCAAAAAGTGGTGATTGGCTACATGAATGCATATTGCCTAAAACATGCAAGGGAGTATTCAAACCCTAAAATTAGCAGTTCACCAAACACCATAAGAGGAAACTCATGAAGTGATCTGATGGTCCCGGTTAAAAACCCATTTTGCGCGTGCGGAAGCAAACATTTCATTTGATGCATATAAAACGGGGGTCTGGTCATCTGATCTTCTCGATCGGTGGCTTAACTTTTCTTCTTTTCTCGATTTTGCACATTTCGTGATTAACTTCGGAACTCATCCTACTTATTCGATCACGATCGGTCTAAATCTGCGACCTTCGTCGATCTCGGTCATCTACGTCTGATTTTGTGAGTTCTCCCTCAATTTGTTCTCTCGTTCCCCCTCAACTTGTTATCTGTAAATCAGCTTCAATAACACAAGTTGATAATGTTTTGGCATAATTCATCAAAACTAAAATATCCCAACAATTTCCCCCTTTTTGATAATGACGCCAAAACATAAAAAATATATGCGTTTATGCAGAGATCGATTTTTTGTTTAAAAAGATCAGTTCAGGTGATCACTTTGAAAACTGGTGACCTGTTGAACTACACCTTTCGATACCAATTGATGGTCCGGTTAAAACCCATTTTTTTGGCGTCGCGAAGCAAACATTTCATTTGATGCATATAAAATGGGGGTGAGGGCAGAGTGATTTCAAAATTTTCAACTTTTAAGCTCATGTGTGTTGTTTTGCTTATAATTGAATGCGTATGACAATATAAGAACATAAAGCAGTAAACAACACACGATTTTATAGTGGTTCGGAGTCCAACTCCTACATCCACTCTTCCCTATCATCAGGGGCACCAACTTAACCAACTGGACTTAGTTTAACGTGTTAGTCCAACACCCAACAGATGTTTACCGAGTTCACACTCAAACGGGACTTATCACCCTTACAGGATTGCCTACCCTCCCTTTCGGGATTGCTAGATGTTTGCCGAGTTCACACTCACCTACAAACTTAGCCAACTCTTGGGTTTGGGTATAAGATTGTTTGGTTTCCAACTAGGTTGAGATTTTCCCTTACATTTGTTTAGCCTCAATGCTAAGGTTGGGAAAATCTCTCTAAGCTTAGGATATAGCATTTGTGCTTAGATCTAGGGTAGAACACTTTTGAATATATGTGTGTATTTCTTGCTCTGTGTTCTATGGTGGGAATGCTTGATGATTTGGCTTGATGGATGTTTCACGCATTTTTCCACACTTAATAATGAAGGAAGATCTTGTATTTATAGTGTGGATTTGAATGTTACCGTTGGATGGAGTCTCATTCAAATCCATACTATTCTGTAGCTTCTTGCAGCTTTTCCAGGCTGGTTGTCTTCCTCTCATTGGTCCACGTCAGCTGATTCTAACGGCTATATTCCTCAGATTCCTCGCCTTGGAATCATTCAGGATTCTCTGAGTCTCAGTGTCTTCAGTTCTGTCTGAGCCTTCAGGTTACTTGATTCAGCCGACTTCTCTTCAGCGGACCTTGTCTGATCAGGCATACTGACACTCAGGCTGACTGAGTTCAGTTCTCTGAATTCAGACATCCTGACCTTCAGGTTACTTTGACTCAGGCTATCTGATTTCTTCTTTGCCTGATCTGATCAGCTCGACTGATCAGATCATCATATCTTCAGTTCAGCATCTCAGGATAGCATCAGGTCAGTACATCAGGTTAGCATATCAGGTTTATCACATCTGATCTCAATCACGTCTGATCTTGATCATCTGCTCATCTTCATATCTGATCTCGATCACGTCTGATCTCGATCAGTCTCATCTGCTCCTCTTCTGATCTGCAACCTTCTCTTCTGATCTTCTGGTCAGTTTCTTTCTGATCAGCTTGTCTGCTCTTCTGATCACCATATCAGCTCGTATGTTCTTCTGATCATCTGATCAGGTCTGTTCCGGTCATCTGATCAGGTCATCTGGTCATCTGATCAGCTGGCTTAGCTTTCTTCTCTTTTGATTTTGCACAACTCATCAGTTAACTCGGAACTCATCCTACTCATCTGATCTCGATCAGTCTCGTCTGCAGCCTCCTCTGATCTCGATCATCTACGTCTGATTTCGTGAGTTCCCCTTCAATTTGCTCCCTCGTTCCCCCTCAACTTGTTATCTGTAAATCAGCTTCAATAACACAAGTTGATAATGTTTTGGCATAATTCATCAAAACTAAAATATCCCAACATGATCTACTCCAACGGATAGTTTTTTCAAGAGTGACCTTGGTGATTGCCTATAAATACTAGTGACCCTCTACATTGAAGGTTACGGGAAATTTGTAAGCAACTCAAGAGCTCAATCATATTATTTCAAATTGAAGCACTCGAAAACCTAAGAATTTCCCAAGTGTTTCACATTGAAGAGAGCTCACTCACTAAGCCTAGTTTGATAAGATATATCCAAAGCTTAGTAGAGATATCCTAGCCTTTGCATTATACTTATTGTAAAGGATATCTCATCCTAGTTGGAAACCAACCAGAAACCCAAACCCTTTGTAAGGTAGTTTGAGTGTGTTTGTTGGTGAGTTGGAGTTGTAAAGAGTTAGTAAGCTACAGTGAGTTAGCCTGAAAACTCTAGAGAAGAAGTTAGTAAGCTACTTGTGGTAGTCTGAACACTTGTGTGTGTTTGAGTTAGTAAGCTGCAGTGAGTCAGCCAGAAAGCTTTAGGAAGTGGTTAAGGAATTTCTCTGAAGGTCAGAGAGAGTGGATGTAGGAGCTTGAGTCTCTGAACCACTATAATTGTTGTGTTGTTTTGCTTTCTGTACTGCATTATTATCTGTTGTATGTTTTTCACTGAAAGCATAATTCACTGATATTCAGTTGGAACCAATCCACTGAACTTGCATCAAACTGATCACAGCCTTAATCACTGTTTCATTAAAAAGAAAGATTTTCAGCAAAGCTAAAAACGAGTATAAACTTAGGGCCAACCATTCCGCACACTTGAGTAGCTAGAACAGATAGTTACCAAACTGAACTAACTCTACTGAGGGTTCAGTAAGATAGTTATCTGATCCAAGCAGCTCAGGATCTCTGAAAAACTCAGGCTCAGTTGGGCTAATCTGTAGCTTCTGAAAGCAGCTCAGGATCATTGTCTCAGTAGACTTTGACTCAGGGCAATCTGTGCTTCTCAAGGCCAAATCATCAGGACAACCTGACCCATCTGACCTCAGTGAAAGAAAAGTTTTAAAAATCACCGAACAAGTGTATTCCCCCCCCATACACGTGTGAGACTCGTTAGCACCGGGACCAACAAGAACACATCAAAGTATAGTGGTTCGGAGACTCAAGCTCCTACATCCACTCTCTTTGTTCCTAGAGAAATTCCTTTAAACGGGACTTATCTCCCTCCATGAGATTGCCTACAGATGTTTACCGAGTTCTCACTCAAACGTGACTTATCACCCTCCACGGGATTGCCTACACATATTTAACGAGTTCTCACTCCACTGGACTTATCACCCTCGCGGGCTCGCCTCTCAACTACCTCACTTCACCACTAGTTTTCTCTTACGAGAATGGGGTTTGGGTTTGGTGTTGTCTCCAACTAGGTTGAGATTTTCCCTTACAATGGTTTAGTCTTTATGCTAAGGTTGGGAAAATCTCTCTAAGCTTAAGATATGTCGTTGGTTGCTTAGATTGGGTTTTAGAACACTCTTGAATATATTTGTATATCTACAGGTTTGTGTTCTATGGTGTGAATGCTTAAGTATATGGCTCTTGGCTCTGTAGCATCTTTTTCCACATTCTCCACACTTAATTTGATGGAAGATCTTGTATTTATAGTGTGGATTTTAATGTTACCGTTGGAGAGAATAACATTCAAATCCATACTATTCTGTAAGTTCTGCAGTTTTTTCAGGCTGGTTGTCTTCCTGTCATTGGTCCACGTCAGATGAATCTAACGGCTATATTTTTCAGGATCTTCTGAGTCTTCAGAGTTCTCTGAGTCTTCAGGATTCTTCTGAGTTTTCAGGATTCTTCTGAGTCTTCAGGATTCTTCTGAGTCTCAGGATAATTTTACTCATGATTCTTGATTCAATCGACTTCTCTTCAGCGGACCTTGTCGATCGGTATCGACATTCAAACTAAGCGAGTTGACTCTTCTCGACTTCAAACATCTTGACCCTCAGGTCACTAGCACTCGGTATCGATCATCGATGGCGTTCGATTCTCGATGAACATGACTTGGATGACTTGTCTTGGTGACTCAGGTTACGAGGACATCGAGATCAGTGATTCGGTTTTCGATTTCTTCACTTTGATCGATCAACTCACGATCATATCTGTATAGCATCAGGTCAACATATCAGTTTATTTGCATCTGATTAGCACATCAGGTTAACATATCATGTTAGTTGCATTAGGTCATCTTATCTTATCTCGATCAGTCTCATCTGCTCCTCTTCTGATCAACAACCTCCTCTTCCGATCTGCACCCTTCTCTTCTGATCTGCAACCTTCTCTTCTGATCTGGTCTTATTATCAGCTTATCTTTTCTGGTCATCTGATCAGTCGCCGATCATCGATCTTCGATCTCGAGTCCATCGATCGAGGTAACTTCTGATTCTTCTGATCAGCTGGCTTAACTTTTCTTTCCTTCTGATTTTGCTCAGCTCATCAGTTAACTCCGGAACTCATCTTACTCATCTGATCTCGATCAACCTCATCTGATCTCGATCATCTTCTTCTGATTCCATGAGTTCCCCCTTAACTTGTTCTCTCGCTCTCCCTCAACTTGTTATCTGTAAATTAGCTTTAATAACACAAGTTGATAATGTTTTGGCTTAATTCATCAAAACTAAAATATCTCTACAATTTCCCCCTTTTTGATAATGATGCCAAAACATTAAAATATATGTATTTTTAAAGAAACGGGTTTTTGTTTAAAAGAGATTAGTTCAGGTGATCACATTAAAAGTGATCTTTTGAACTCCTGCTCTTATACCATATGTTGGTCCCGTGATAAACCCACGAAATGTGTAAAAATCATGTCATCCATATAAAATAGGGGTGAGGAAACAGTGATACCAATTTTTTCTTTTAAACCAAGTGTTTTGCCTATAATCAAATGCATATGACAAGTAAAAACATAAAGCAATAAAGAACACATCAAAGTATAGTGGTTCGGAGACTCAAGCTCCTACATCCACTCTCCTTGTTCCTAGGGAAATTCCTTTAAACGGGACTTATCTCCCTCCACGGGATTGCCTACAGATGTTTACCGAGTTCTCACTCAAACGGGACTTATCACCCTCCACGGGATTGCCTACAAATATTTAACGAGTTCTCACTCCACTGGACTTATCACCTCGCGGGCTCGCCTCTCAACTACCTCACTTCACCACCAGTTTTCCCTTACGAGAATGGGGTTTGGGTTTGGTGTTGTCTCCAACTAGGTTGAGATTTTTCCTTACAATGGTTTAGTCTTTATGCTAAGGATGGGAAAATCTCTCTAAGCTTAAGATATATCGTTGGTTGCTTAGATTGGGTTTTAGAACACTCTTGAATATATTTGTATGTCTACAGGTTTGTGTTCTATGGTGGGAATGCTTAAGTATATGGCTCTTGGCTCTGTAGCATCTTTTTCCACATTCTCCACACTTAATTTGATGGAAGATCTTGTATTTATAGTGTGTATTTGAATGTTACCGTTGGAGAAAATCACATTCAAATCCATACTATTCTGTAAGTTCTGCAGTTTTTTCAGGCTGGTTGTCTTCCTCTCATTGGTCCACGTCAGCTGAATCTAACAGGTATATTTTTCAGGATCTTCTGAGTCTTTAGAGTTCTCTGAGTCTTCAGGATTCTTCTGAGTCTTCAGGATTCTTCTGAGTCTCAGGATACTTTTACTCAGGATTCTTGATTCAGTAGACTTCTCTTGTAACCTTTTTACGATCGGGTATACGACACTTTCAAACTAACTGAGTTCAGCTCTTCTGACTTCAGACATCTTGATCCTCAAGTCACTAGCACTCATACTATCTGATCATCAGTAGCGTTCTGATTCCCAGTGAACATGACTTCAGATGACTTGTCTTCAGGTGACTTTGTTACGAGGACATCGGATCGAGGACCACGGTTTTGATTTCTTCTGCTGATCGATCGCTCCACGATCATATCATTATAGCATCGTGTCAAAGATATGGGTTTAATCGCATCCCGATTAAGACATCGAAGTTAACATATCAGGTTAGTTGCATTAGGTCACCTTATCTCGATCTCATCACACGTCGATCTCGTCGGTCTCATCACTCCTCTTCCCGTCAACCTCCTCTTCGATCCGCACCATTCTTCGATCGGGTCGATCATTCGATCGATCTTATCTTCCGATCATCCGTCGGGTCACTTCTGATCATTTGATCTTCTGATCTCAGATCCATCTGATCAGGTAACCGATTCTTCCGATCACCGCTTAACTTTTCTTTTTCCTTCTCGATTTTGCTTTCGGCTCATCGATTAACTCCGGAACTCATCTTACTCATCTGATCTCGATCAGCCTCGTCTGATCTCGATCATCTTCTTCTGATTCCATGAGTTCCCCCTTAACTTATTTTCTCGTTCCCCCTCAACTTGTTATCTGTAAATTATCTTCAATAACACAAGTTGATAATGTTTTGGCATAATTCATCAAAACTAAAATATCCCTACAATTTCTCCATTTTTGATAATGATGCCAAAACATTAAAATATATGTATTTTTAAAGAAACGAGTTTTTGTTTAAAAGAGATTAGTTCAGGTGATCACATTAAAAGTGATCTTTTGAATTCCTGTTCTGATACCATTTGTTGGTCCCGTGAAAAACCCATAAAATGTGTAAAAATCATGTAATGCATATAAAACAGGGGTGAGGAAACAGTGATACCAATTTTTTCTTTTAAACCAAGTGTTTTGCTTATAATCAAATGCATATGACAAGTAAGAACATAAAGCAATAAAGAACACATCAAAGTATAGTGGTTCGGAGACTCAAGCTCCTACATCCACTCTCCTTGTTCCTAGGGAAATTCCTTTAAACGGGACTTATCTCCCTCCACGGGATTGCCTACAGATGTTTACCGAGTTCTCACTCAAACGGGACTTATCACCCTCCACTGGATTGCCTACATATATTTAACGAGTTCTCACTCCACTGGACTTATCACCCTCGCGGGCTCGCCTCTCAACTACCTCACTTCACCACTAGTTTTCTCTTACGAGAATGGGGTTTGGGTTTGGTGTTGTCTCCAACTAGGTTGAGATTTTCCCTTACAATGGTTTAGTCTTTATGCTAAGGTTGGGAAAATCTCTCTAAGCTTAAGATATATCGTTGGTTGCTTAGATTGGGTTTTAGAACACTCTTGAATATATTTGTATATCTATAGGTTTGTGTTCTATGGTGGGAATGCTTAAGTATATAGCTCTTGGCTCTGTAGCATATTTTTCCACATTCTCCACACTTAATTTGATGGAAGATCTTGTATTTATAGTGTGGATTTTAATGTTACCGTTGGAGAGAATCACATTCAAATCCATACTATTCTGTAAGTTCTGCAGTAGATTCAGGCTGGTTGTCTTCCTCTCATTGGTCCACGTCAGCTGAATCTAAAGGCTATATTTTTCAGGATCTTTTGAGTCTTCAGAGTTCTCTGAGTCTTCAGGATTCTTCTGAGTCTCAGGATACTTTTACTCAGGATTCTTGATTCTTGGATAATTTTTCTCTTGATTCGGACCTTGCGGACCGATTAGGTATACTTACACTCAAGCTAAGCGAAGTTCGACTCTTATGACTTGGACATCCTAACCCTCGGTCACTAAAGCTTTTAAAATTTATCGATCATCGATGGCGTTCGATTCTCAATGAACATGACTTGGATGTGATGGTCGGTTGAAAACCCATTTTTATGCAGTAATGAAAAACGCGTTTATTTTTGCATATAAAAAAGCGGGGTGAGGGCGAGTGTTTCCAATTTTTCATTTTAAGCTCATGTGTTGTGTTTTGCTTATAACTAGATGCATATGACAAGTATAAACATAAGCGAAAGAACAACAGGTCAGAATATATAGTGGTTCGGACAACGGTCCTACATCCACTCTCCTCTCTAGGAAATTCCTTCAATGGGACTTATCACCCCTTCACGGGATTGCTTATAGATTTTACAGGAGCTCACACTCGAAACGGACTTATAACCCTCTCTGGGTTTGCCTCGGGACTTATCACCCTCTCTGGGATTCCCTACAGATGTTTAACCGAGTTCACACTCCAACAGGACTTATCACCCTCTCGGGGATTTCTACAGATGTTTAACGAGTTCAACTCGGGACTTATCACCCCTCGGGATTGCCTAACAACTACCTCACTTCACCATGGGGTTTGGATTTGAGTTGTCTCCAACTATGGTGAGATTTTCCCTTACAATGATTTAGCTTCAATCACAAGTTGAGAATGTTTCTCTAAGCTTAGGATATGGCATTTGTGCTTAGATCTGAGGGTAGAACACTCTTGGTTAAATTTGGATATTTAATGCCGCCTGTGTTCTTGAATGGAGTTGCTTGAATATTTGGCTTTTAATCTTCACTTTTGAAGATTCTCCATTATCTTCTTTTTGGAAGATAGAAAAATGTATTTATAGTGTTGATTTAAATATTAATGTTATAGAGTAATATTCAAATCCATACTAATAGTCTTAAAGCTTTTTTCTTTGTCTATTGCACTTTTCCTTGCGACTTTATGTCACATCAATATGTGTGTTGTCTTCTTATTGATCATAAATTTTTAAAGTCTAACGGATCATCATTTCGTCGGATTCTTTGTTCATTGCTCCGACATGGTCTCTCTCGATTGTTCCAATTTTCCTTTCGTCTGTAGATTTACGGTGGTGAAACAGGATTGTTCACAAATGTTTTCGAAATAAATCCTTGTTCATCAAAACTAAAATATCCCAACAAGATGACTTGTCTTGGGTGACTTGTCTTCGAGGATATCGGAGTTTTAACCCGGTTTTTCGATTTCTTCTCCCTCGATCCGATCAAAGCCTGGTCATATTTAGCATCTCGATTTCACCCCTTTATTTTCATCTTACGAGAATGGGGTTTTGGGTTTGGTGTTGTCTTCAACTTGGTTGAGATTTTTCTCTTACAATGGTTTAGTCTTTTATCGCCAGGTTGAAGAACCTCTCTCTAAGCTTAAGATATATCGTTGGTTGCTTATATTGGGTTTGTAGAACACTCTTGAATATATTTGTATATCTACATGTTTGTGTTCTAGATGGTGGGAATGCTTAAGTATATGACTCTTGGCTCAGAGCATCTTTTTCCCACACTCTTTCTTTAATTTTTTGGAAGATCTTGTATTTTATAGTGTGGATTTGAATCTTATATGGTTGGAGATAATCACATTCAAATGACCTCCATATCATCTTTTGATTTTTTTAAGTTCCCTTGCTTTTATTTCGTGGATTTCAATTTGAATCGTCCAATTAAATTCAATAACATAAGTTGATAATGTTTTGACATAATTCATCAAAACTAAAATATCCCAACACTTTGTTGTATGGTTATTACTTATACCTAATTACTTTTAGTGGAAAAAATCCCGATCAAGAAAAAACTTTTGATTATTATTAATATTCTTGAAAACAAATTCTCTTTCGTGCAAAGAACATTTGTCTTCTATGACTATCGTCCCGTGTCAAAAAATAGCAAGAGAGGAAGAAGAAGGGGAAAGCCATGAGTCTAGCAGAAAATAAGAAGAAATTGTGAGAGAGATGAAGAAAGAAAAAGAAGAGATGGAAAAGGGAACTTAAAATGGAAGAGCGTGTTGTTGCGCAAATCCAACTTAATAGTTGGTTAAAAAATTTAATCCAATTTCACATATCTATGATCCTTATAATTGATTCACATGACTAAGCCCCAAGAAAATGCAAAACCTCTTCATATATAGTTTGTGAATCTTATCTAGGTAAATCCACAATGTATGAAATAAATTCGCCTTCGTTTACATGCACGACTGACTTTAAGAAAAATAAGCAAATCGTCATAGGTGAAATTGGACTGAAAAAATATAATAAAATATAATTATCTACAAGTGGCAAATCTAAAATTTTAAATTTTGGAGTACAATATATAATTAAAGAATTATTTATAATATATAAAATCATATTAACCTGACCAAAGAAAATATATGTGCATGACATTCACATATAAATACATAAATATTCAAATTATTTATTAGTTTTGTGTTAACAATACATAAATAAAATTATCTATCTTATACTTTTCTTAGTGATTGATACTCCCTCCGTAACACTAACCTAAGACACTCGACACAAATTAAGAAAAAAAAAAATGATTTTTTAGTGTTTTGTTGACTTTTCAACTTGGGATGAAGGGGGAAATTAGCTTGAGATTAGATTTTTTTTTGTCATTTTAAAGCGTGCAAATTGGTAAGAGACGGACGAAAAAGGAAAATGTGCAAATTGCTTAGGGACGGAGGGAGTATAAAATAAGGGAATTTCGTTTTGAAGCACCCAAAATATGTATGTAGATCCTCCTGTTTAACCTATTTCACCAACTCATAGGGTTAGTTTTTTTTAAAAATAGGTTTTTTTTTTAATCGATAAAATTAATGACTCAAATTCATGACTTTTTTTTTTTTTTACATAAGCAGTGAAATGTAGGCGTTTTCTTTTTTTTGAAAGCTAAAAACTAAAGATTTAAATTCACCCAGGAAAATTGAAAGTTGGTATCTGAATATAACGTAATTTATGAAAATTTCAGTATTGGAAAGTATTTATTAAAGTTCATGTTTAAAAGTAATCGTATCAATTAATTTATGACAGTCTCAAATTTAACTTACAACAATTTATTAATCTATTAAAGTGGTGTTTTAAAAAACCAGTTCAACCGGTCGAACCGGCCATGAAACTGGTTTGATTACCCTAAAATATCTATTTTTGCGGTTGTATCGGGAAAAACTTATCAAAAACTGGTTGAACCATTTTTTTCAAATTTTTTTTATTAATTTAAAACGTAATCCTTATTTCTATCATCCTTTTTAGTATTTTAAATTGTGTTGTGTTTTCTTGATTCTATTGTATTTATTTCAATATGAAACTTATAAGTTTATAATTTTAAATTTTATAAGTGCACATTTATTTTATTTTTTAACGTAATATAGAGAATATTTTTTAAAAAAAAATTGATAGGGGTCATTTTAACGATTGGAAATACAATAAATATCCAAATTATTGATTAGTTTTGTGTTAACAATACGGTTTGATCGTCGATCCAATTATGAAAACACTGTGATAAATTAAGTAAGCAATAAATATTTAATTATTCTTATTTGAAAGAGAAAAATGATTTATGTATATATAATATAGTTAGTTGTGTTTTTTTGAACCAATGATCAAACCGGACAAAGGCACTTGTTGAAAGTTCAAGGGTCGAAACAAGAAAAAATGATTTTACTTATATATAATTAGATTTTCTCTTATGCAATACACAATTAGTATGTTAATATTTTTTTAAATAATGTAATATGAATTGTATTATAAAATTAATCTGAACATATACTTATATCCACCAATCAATATACACTACAATACAATAAAAAATATATTAAAATACATATAATAAAACAAATAATATAATTCGTTAAAAAATTAATTATGTAATTTAATTTTACATACCAACCTATTTAATATTTGTGTTGACAAGCATCTAAATTAATAAAATAAACATAAACTATTAAAATATTAATTTCTATTCTTAAGAAAGCTAAGATGATAAGAACGAATCATGACTCCATTATCCTCAATTTGGTATCCAACTATCTCACACACCCCACATACCTTGTAGTGGAAAGAGAGAGACACACACAATTTAAAAGTAATACTAATGGTTAATTTAGAGGTGTCTCTCAATTTAACTTACGACCATTTCTTAATCTGGTGAAAGTGGCATATTTGAAAAAGCAAGGAGGAAAGCGGTCTGTTAGTAAAAGTTTAAAAAAGCATATTTGTTGAATCCTAAAATATCTATTTTGCGGCTTTGTTTTAGGAGAAAAGGGAATCAAGGCGTTGAACGGTTTTTTTCAAATTTTTTATCAGGTTTTTGCTAAAAACCGGTTTTTTCGGTTTGGTCTATAAAAACTATTTTTTGGGTGTTTTGGATTGTCTTGTGTTTTTCTTGGTTCTATTTTAACCGGTTGAAACCGATCCGGTTGGGATTCGATAATTTTTAGAAATGTTTCAATTTATTAATTAATACAATATTTATTCTTGGCACAATCGATTTTTATGGATTTGTTTTATTTTACGGGGTGGATTTATAAGTTTTATTGGGCTCCATTGGATTAAGGGATTTGGACCTATGAATTTATAAATGGCTCAGGTTATTCGCACCGCCATCATTGGTAAATACACCATACAGATTAGAACACCTCCCAAAAGATTAATACACTCCCAACACACTTCCAATAATACCCCTCATTCTATCAAATCCTATTTCTTCAATTTTTCGATTTATTAATTAATACAATATTTATTCTCCCCACAATCGATTTTTATGGAGCAACTTTCCTCTCCTTTCCTCCCCTCAAGAAAATAGTTTTATTGGGCTCCATTGGATTGAGGAATTTTGTCATCCCCATTTCGCGCCACCACAAGAAGCAGTTGTCTGGCACATCATCGGGTCTCACCTCCATAGCAAAGCCACCGTCGTCTTGTTGCTACTTACGTTCTACCCTCTTTCTAGATTTCGATAGTTCCCCTTGTTCTCCTTTTCTAGATCTTCAATTTTCAATATGTGAAATAAGTTGGTTGTGGTTTCTTTGGAATTTTTTTGTCGAATTTTGTAGTTTTTTTTTCGAAATTAATGACAAAATTTGTTGTAATTTTCGAAATCTTTACATTTTCTATGCGAAGAGGCGCCGGCGCAATTAGTGGTAGACTGTAAAGGCGGCGATGGGAATGTACTGAATTTGCAGCTGCGGGCGTCATTTTGAAACACTTAAACAGTTTTTGAAGCACTTATTTTCAGCGTCCCTCTCACAACTTTTGAAAATAAGTCTTTGAATTTTTATTTTAAATGTTTCAAAACACAACTTAAAAGGGAAGGAGGAAGATATAAATTAGTGTTCTAATTGTAAGGGCAGTGTTGTCTTTTTACATGTAATTCTTTCTTGTTTAAATTTCTAAGCGGTGTATTCACTAATTGTGGCGGTGCTAATAACATGGGCCTTTATAAATTCATTGTCAAATTCTTTGTATTGTTTGGATGCAAAATGAAATCAATGGATTTATAAATCATTCTTTTAAAATTCATTGATTTCAAATTTATGGATTTTGAGATCTTAAATTTTACATATAATTGGGAGGAATTACAAATTCATTCCAATTAGTATCATTTGACAAATCTACTTTCACTCAACTTTCAATTTTTTTGTGTGTCTTGCAAAAATATTATTATTATTTTAATATATTTTTAAAATGTTTTATTAATATATTTTTATTTTTTATTACAAAAATATTTTTTTTAAATGAAAATTTTATTTTTTTTGAGAAAAAAAGCGAAAATAAAAAATGATTTTTTTTCAAAAATAAAAAAAATTATTTTTTATTTTTTAATATAATATTCTACGTTGTATAATTAAGTAGATTTAAATATTATATTAAAAGAATATTCTTCATATAGTAATTAAACACATCGATAATGCAACTTTTTTAGGAAAAATAGATGCATCATTTGATTCATTTTTACGGGAAATAGTAGATGCATTATATTCTGCTTCTATAAGAGGAACTAATAGGGAAAAAGAATAGGCGATATTTTATTTGACCGTGTATAATTGTATTTTGTATTCTTGATTTACTTTCCGTGTATATCTCCCGTGTATCTTGGGAAAGTTGTTGTAAGCTTGTAATCGCTCTTAATTAATAGCAGATTTCTCTATCGTCAATTCAACGGTGATTTTCTAAATCTCCTCACATGGTATCACGCCATAGATCCTAAACCTATAATTTTTTCGCTACGCTTCTTCATCCTCTCCCTACGTACGTCGTTTTTGCCCGTCGGACCTCTCTCTCTCCATCGCGCATCACCCGCTCTAAACCCTAATCTCTCCCTCCCCTTCTCCCTCGCCATGGCCAATCCCGTCGTTGATCCCCTACCTGTAACCTCCATGATCAACATGGTTTCTGGAATCAAATTGGGCGCCTCGAACTACCTTCCGTGGCGTCGCCAAATTGAACATATGGCAGAGTGTTTTGATTTAGTGGGCTATCTGGACGGTTCACTTGTCGCTCCCCCACCCACCATCACATCTGATGATGGTGTTACGTCGCCTAATCCGGCGTACACGGCTTGGAAAATAAAGGACCGAAAACTACTAAGTGTTGTGTACACTTCTACGTACGAAATATTTGCAGATCGAAGTCACGAGTCCACCACGTCGTGTCTTATGTGGTAACCCCTAGAGAGTTTATTCCTCATACTCGGCCAAAGATCAACCGCGAAGAACTTCTATCTCTTCGTGGGGTGATTCCATATTAAATACTGATGAAATTTAAATCCTTGTGTGATCAATTACATGTTATTGGTTGTCCTGTTATTGAATCAGATAAGAGTCACTGGTTTTTGCGTGGTCTGGGTGTCCAATTTGCGAGCTTTTCGGATACTCGAATGGCTTTTACTCCCATTCCAGCATTTTGTGATTTGTTAAGTCAAGCCAAACAATATGATTCGATGCTTCGTACTATGGAAAGCTCTTCTCCAAAATTTGCTTTTCTGGTGATCACTCTCTGGTCATGGCTTCGGGCAACGGCCAATCGGCTATGGCAAACACCCGGGGTGGTAATTTTTCACGTGGCCAGGCGGGTGGCTCGGGCTTTGGCCATCAATCCGGATTTTCTGGAAATCGTTGGTCAGTAGGGTGGTTCAGGATTCAATAAAGGGTCTTCCGATTCCTCAACTGGGGGGCCAAGAATTCCTCGTTGTCAGATTTGCCGTGGGGAACATTATGCAGATAAGTGTCCCAAGTTTCTTTCTGCTCGTCAGTCTGTTTCTTTCTGCTCGTCAGTCTGTCTCTTCTGCACACTTGGCTCAGGCATTCACATCCTCTTGCAATGTGTCGGACTCCGCTCCCGATTGGTATCTTGATTCGGGTGCCTCTGCCCACATGACAAATCAGCCCACTGCTTTAGATACTTACGAGCCTTATTCTGGTAACGGTTCAGTCATTGTTGGTAATGGCAATGCTTTGAATATTTCTCATATCGGTTCTAGTAAATTATCTGCAGATGTTCAATTGCTGGATGTTTTAGTGGTTCCTCATATCACTAAAAATTTATTATCTATCAGTAAATTAACGTCTGACTTTCCTGTTGATGTGATCTTCTCTGATAAATTCTTTGCGATTTAGTACCGAGTGACAAAGCAAATCCTGGCTCAGGAAAGGTGTGAAAAAGGTCTAGTTGTTTGATAGAGGGATTCCGGCATTGGTGGCTGCAGTCCGGAATAAAGAATGGAAGGTTATTTTTAGTTTGTGGCATTTACGCCTGGGGCATGTCCCACATTCTATTATTTCTTTATTGAATAAACTTGGTCATTTGTCTGTTACTTCTTTTTTGCCTAGCCCAAGTGTCTGCTCCTCTTGTCAGTTGGCAAAGAGCAAGAGATTATCTTTTCCTTTGAATGAGAAACGTGCTGATTGTGTTTTGGATTTAATACACTGTAATTTGTGGGGTCCTGCACCCGTTTCTACTTCTGATGGATTCCGTTATTATGCTGCTTTCATTGATGATTACTCTCGTTTTTGCTGGATTTATCCGTTGCGTGCAAAGTCTAAATTCTATGATATTCTGGTTCAGTTTCATACTTTTGTCCGTAATCAGTTTGATCGTAAAATCAAGGTTTTTCAAAGTGATAGGGGAACCGAATTTGTCAATGCTAAAGTTCGTAATTTTATGAATCTCCATGGCATACTTCATCGTTTATCTTGCCCGTATACTCCACAGCAAAATGGTAGAGCTGAACGTAAGCACCGTCACATCTCTGAAACTGGATTGTCCATGTTATTTCATGCACATGCACCTGCTTCTCTTTCGTTTGAGGCATTTGCTACCGCTGTCTTTGTGATCAACAGGCTTCCTTCCTCAGTTTTGCAAAATTCGTCTCCTTTCCAGTTGTTATTTGGTTATGCCCTTAATTATGCAAATTTTAAGCCTTTTGGGTGTCGAGTTTTTCCGTATCTTCGGGACTATACTGCAAATAAACTTCAGCCTCGTAGTCGCCCGTGCATTTTCTTGGGGTATAGCAGCATTTACAAGGGATTTCGTTGCTTTGATCATGTCACCTCTCAAATCTTCATTACCCGTCATGCTCAGTTTGATGAAAACTGTTTTCCATTCTCTCGAGAGTCGTCTGCCTCTTCAGTCTTGAGTTGGACATAACCACCTTTTTGGACGCCTCGGGCGGGCTATCCCTTCCAGCCTAGTCCTCTCGTGCCCCCTGCACCTCCTGTGACTCAGCCCCTTGCATCGTCTTGCGGCGACTCCACCAAATCCCCTCCTTCTTAAGCCTCTGCTCCCTTGAGACCAGACTCTTGCTTCGCTCAGAGCCATTTCGGGCGGCCATAAGTCACACCGGACGATGCCCGTTCGCGTCTCATGGGGTTCCAACCATTAATTCGATGATTTTACCTTCAAGCCCCGATATCCTATGGACTTGGCATCCACAACCCTGTTGTCCGCCCTTCACCAAGCCCACGTGGATTGATGCGACCAAGCGTCCGGAGTGGCTTGTCTTGCATTTAAGAGGAAATTGATGCACTTCGTTCGAACCATACATGGGATTTGATACCACGTCCTCCTAATGCAAACATGGTTGGGTCAAAATGGGTTTTTTGTACGAAGTTTCATGCAGATGGCACTATTGAGCGTCACAAGGCTCGTCTTGTTGCTTAAGGCTTTACATAGATTCCGGGCTCCGACTTCCATCACACATTCAGTCCGGTTGTTAAGGCGACAACCGTTCGTATCATCCTGGCTCTTTCTGTTCAGCATAGTTGGCCTCTTCATCAGCTTGATGTCAAAAATGCCTTCCTTAATGGCATTCTTGACAAACAAGTATTTATGGCTCGGCCCCGGTTTCATGGACCCTCATTTTCCAGATCATGTATGTCGACTCAAGAAAGCTCTCTATGGCCTTCGTCAAGCCCCGTTGGCATAGTTTCAGAGATTCAGCTCGTATCTCACCAGTCTGGGTTTTCTTCAGAGTCGTTATGACTCCTCCCTGTTTCATTTCCATCGAGGTACATCCGTCATTTATTTGTTACTTTATGTAGATGACATCACGTTACAGGGAATGACAACTCATTGTTGCAAACTTTTATACCTCGTACACATCATGAGTTTGCAATCAAAGATCTCGGCAAGTTGAATTATTTTCTTGGTCTTGAAGTCTCATGTACATCTGATGGCTTGTTTGTGGGTCAAGCTAAATATGCTCACGACATTCTTCAGAGAGCTGAGTTGTTGGACTCCAAGCCTGTATCCACTCATTTGGCAGCTGGGGAGTCTCTTGTTAGTGATGGTGACCCGTTTCATGATCCCACATTATACAGGTCCCTTGTTGGAGCCTTGTAGTATCTCACCATTACCCGTCCTGATCTCTCTTATGCTGTCAGCTCGATCAGCCAGTTTCTTCACTCTCCGACTGACACTCATTTTTTAGCAGTGAAACGTATTCTTCGTTATGTCAAGGGTACGTTACACTATGGTCTCTCATTTGTCAAGAGGCCTGATTCTTCTATCTTGGGGTATTCTGATGCTGATTGGGCACGTTGCACTGAGACACGCCGCTCTACCTATGGTTACTCTATTTTCATTGGGGGAAATCTTGTCTCTTGGTCTGCTAAGAAACAACCTACAGTTGTCCGTTCATGCTGTGAGTTTGAGTACCCGGCAATGGCAAATGCAGCTTATGAGTTGGTTTGGGTCACTAATCTATTACGCGAGCTCCGTTCCCCAATCTCCTCTCGACCCTCTCTTATGTGTGACAATAAGAGTGCACTCTTTTTGAGCCAAAATCATGTCGCTCATAAGCGTGCTAAGTATATTGATTTGGACTACCACTTCATTCGTGAGCTCGTTTCTTCTGGAAAGTTAGCCACTCGCTTCGTTCCTTCTCACCTACAGTTGGACGATATTTTCACGAAGAGTTTATGTTGGGAGATGAACTGAATAAAAGATATATGATTTTGATTAAGATCCCAAAACCCCTAAGTATGACATGTTCAGAATGATCTTGATAGTTGAGTCAGGATTCAGTTTTAGAGTATTCAGGATGTTATCGCAAAATGTATAGTCGTGAGATATAGTTAGGGATAGGTTACGAAGACTACGAAAAGAACTCGGTATGTTTGAAGAAAGAAGTTTGATATGGCGAAGGTTACGAACTTCGCAGGCGAGATCTTGAAGACTCGATGAGATCTTGAACTCAAGACTAAAGACGAAGATTTATATCGATCGAGTAATCGAAGACTCAAGACTCGGAAGACCACTGAAGACTCGGAAGACTAAGACGCAAGGATCAAGATTGAAGATCAAGAATCTTGAAGGCAGTAATTCTTGAAGACTTCGATAAAGTCTTTGAATGCTCGATATGATGAACAGAATGTTCGAACCTTTGAATATATCTATTTGAAGGATGCAATCTTGAGAAGAACGCGATTCCTTAGAAAATAGATATTTGCAAGACATTCAAACGCAGACATAAAAGGAAAACTAAGAAGTGTTGTTAGGTTATATCAAACTCATAGTTTGTAAAAAAAAGAGCCGTTGAAGGTGTCTACCTTTAAGCGGAGACAAAAAAAAAAAAGGAAGGCGACTTTACACACCATCATGGCCAGCGGTGACAATTCATTAAAAAAGATGTCGGATGTACAAAAGTTCGATCGCAAAAAAGTGAAGACCGGCTACATGAAAATTTATTGCCTAAAAGCGTGTTAGGGAGTTTCAAACCCTAAATATAGCCGTTTCTCACACACCCGTAAGAGGAAACTCACGAAGTTATCTCTCCAACGGATAGTTTTCAAGAGTGACCTTGGTGTATGCCTATAAATCTTGGTGACCCTCTACATTGTAAGTTTACGGAAATTTATCATAATTTCAAGAGCTCAAACTTATTCTTGCAAAAAGTTAAAGCACTCGAAAAACTTAGAATTTCCCAAGTGTTTCTATATTGAAAGAGCTCACTATACTAAGCCTAGCTTGATAAGAACTATCAAAGCTTAGTCGAGATATCTAACCCTTTGCATTGTGCTTCATTGTAAAGGATATCTCATCTAGTTGAAACCAAACCGAAAACCCCAAACCCTTGAGAAGGTAGTTGGAGTGTGTTTGTTGGTGAGAAGAGTTGTAAAGAGTTAGTAAACTACGGCGGAGTAGTCGGAAAACTCTAGAGGAGAAGTTAGTAAGCTACTGAGGGGTAGTCTGAAAGCTTGTTTGTGTTTGAGTAAGTAAACTACGGAGGTAGTTAAAAACTCAAGGTCGGGTTGAGTAAGTAAACTCGTGGAGTAGTCGAAAACTTCAGGGCGAGTTGAGTAAGTAAACCACGAGGTAGTGAAAGCTCAAAAAGTTGATGGTGAATTTTCTCGAGGATCGGAGAGAGTGGATGTAGGAGCTTGAGTCTACGAACCACTATAATTGTTGTGTTCTTTATTGTTTTCCTTATCATGGCAATTATTTGCATTGACTTAATTTTGAAAGCATACTTTTCAGCGATATTAGGTTGGAATCAATCCTTTGAAGTTGCATAAGTGAATCACAACTTAATCACTATTTTCATAAAGGGAAGGTTTTAAAAAGCTTAAAGCGAGTATAAACAAAAGGCCAACCATTCGCACTTTAAGTCGAGTAGCTAGAACGAGATAGTTTGAACTCTCTTACGAGGATTGATAAGTTAGTTATCGATCAAGCAACTCGGGATCTCGACACTCGGGACTCGGTTGGGATTATCTGAGGTATCTGGCGACTCGAGGATCAGCATCTCGATGACTTTGACTCGAGCGATATCTGTCTTCTCGAACCTAATCTTGAGGATTATCGACCCAAGTGACCTCGATGAAAAAAGTTTTAAAAACTCTTGAACACGTGTATTCCCCCATATACCGTGTAAGACTCGTTTCCGGGAAGGACAAGTGGTATCGGAAGCGTTGGTTCAACTTGACCCCTCTTTGTGTTGACCAAAGTTTTATTTTCAAAAATACTTGTAATTCTATCTGGTGATCTTATTTCTTTGAAATTTTTTCTTTTCAAAGGTCGGATAAAATGTCTTCTAAAAACTTCCCATGTTCTCGGTGAGAACTATGATCTTTAGGCGAGAATGCGGGCTCATCGTATTCAAACATGGCGTATGTGGAGAGTGGTCTCTCAAGGACCATTCAATTTCTTTGTGGTGAATCAGGATGAGCGAAGATGAGAGAATTGATCCTAGAGCGAAATTTCCTAAGTCGATGACCAAGTGACTCTGAGGAGAGAAAGTTAGTCAATCTAGACTACATTGCAAAAAGACACACTACTCTGATACAATTGATGATGGTGTGATGGGAATGATCTCTCAACTTAATAACTTCTAAAGAGATTTGGGATACACTAGTTGGTTCATGTAATGTGCAGATCATATAAAACAAACAAACTTTTCGATTGGCAATTGGAAAGTTTGATAGTTTTGAAATGGATGATGGTGAATCAATAGACAAATTGGAAGTCGATTCACTAGCATCATGAATGATCTAAATGCACTTGGAAAGAAATATCCCATAGAGAAGTTGCATTGAAAATTCTTAGAGGTCTTTCTAAGAAATGGGATATTCATGCGATTGGTGATTGAAAACACCAAGAACATTAATTCAATGCCTTACCAACAGTCTCTTCTACGAAATTTGAAGGCCTATGAATTTATAATTGATAAAAAATCAAAAAATTTGACAAACAAAGATGATTCTTCATCGAGTAAAAATGTGGCTTTAAAAGCAAAGATAAAACACAATAAAACTAGAGATTCGAGAACCCCCATGCGAACATCGGGATGAGCTTGAGGAAAATCTAGCACGATGGCAAGGAGGTTTGGCGGACTTAATAGTAGATTTGGAAAATACAAAAAGCTATTACAGGGGAACCCCACGGTGCGGAAGAAACGAGGACCCGAGATCAATTTGAGAAGAAAAAGGACACGAAAAGTGAAGGATCTTCATCCAAGAGGAAAGACTCCAAGTCCAAAGAAAAAAATGATCGAGGATGATGATACCAACGAGATCTTTATAATTGCGGAAGAAAGGTCACTTCGGTATGATTGTCGATTTGAGTCTTAAGGAGAGAAAGAAAGGCAAGCTAAAAGAGACCCGAAGTTCTCAAGCAAAAAAGGCCATGGTTGCGGAAGAAAAACACTACGAGGAAGGATCTAGCTCTTGGATGAGATATTCTCGAGACGGTGAAAGTGATGACATCTGTCGATGGCCATTGAGGAGGTAAACTCTTCTTTCTATGTTGTTGCTCCTACACTAGCACAAGAGTTTTTCAAATTCCTTTGAAAAAGAGTCATTTTTGACTGATGGATTCTTTTGAGAATCGATGAAGGACTATCTTTGTTTTTGCAGGATCGCTAAATAGAACTCAAAAGCGAGAATAAGGAGGCGAAAGTGAAAAAATCTAAAATGGAAAGACTCTAGAAATATTGAAAACACTTCTCAATTAATGGGAGCTCTTGATGAACTGGATGTTACGAAAGTACAACTCTCGAGAAGAAAGAAGAAGTTGATAATGTCCCTAAGCTGAAAAGCTAGAAATCCTTTGAAGAGATTGACTAATCGAACCGGAGTTCAATGACCTCTACGAGAAGCATAAAACTCTCAGCTTTGTGAGGATAGTGCACGGAAGAAGTTAACTCTATTGAATAAAGCATCTAATGTAATAGATGAAATTGAGAGTTACCAAAGATCTGTGATTATAAAAAGCTGGATTAGGATTTATTCGAGGGAACCTCACAAGGTCATCTGAATCTTTGCATCAAGTAGCAAGAAGACAATCTTTGTAAAACCGATTGGCACCTACACTTCAAATTGAAGTAATGCCCAAGGTTGTAGACAAGGGAAAAGGACCTATGGTCTCGATAAAAGCCCGAATGATCGGGTTAGAAAGCCCAAACCTCGGTGAAGGCTAGAAAAACAAGCGGTCGGTTGGAAAGTTTCGAAGTACTTCAAAGCCTCGGGCTAAGAATGCAAACTGAAAAGGCTCCACATTGAACCATCGGAGGAATCCTCGGATGAGAAACACTTTCGTGAGAGACATTCTGTTGAAGAGACCAAGTCCTCGATATCTTTGAAAGACCAGATTCGATCTGAGCAACTTTGAACCCCACTTGCCTAAGGGTAAAGGTTACCTCAACTAGGAGTCATCAAAGATTTAGAAATTTGCACAAAAGCCTAAGCATATCTGAGCAGAAGGTCTGAACAAAGAAGAAGAATTCAAAAGCCCATGTTCATGCTAAAGCTAACACATATATCTGAAAAGCGCTAAGGCACCCCGAGTAGTGGATGTATATGTTGATGTTGATGGAAGACAAATTAGCCACTCTAAAGTGATTAGAGTTGTCGGTGATTTGGATTCGAAGGTACTATCTAACCTTGTAGGACCCTACACAAATTGGGTACCTAAATTGATCTATTTTTCGGGGAGGAAAACAAAGGGCCTTGAAGCGGATTAAAAGATCACATGGCAGCGATGATGGCGAGAGATGAAAAAAGCTCGATATATGGTATCTTGGCGGTGGATGTTCAAGACATATGACGGAGGATACAAGAAGATACTCATTGACTATGTTGAACAAAGAGGCCCCAGATCACTTTTGGAGATAACTCAAGGGGACGGTGAAGGATATGGAACTTTGGAAATCGACTTCGGTTCATATCCATGGTGTTTCATATGTATCTGGATTGAAACATAACTTGCTTTCAATTAGTCAATTTTGTGATAAGGGTTTTAACGTTGAGTTCTCTAAGAACTTATGTTTTGTGAAAGATGATACATCACAGAAAGTATTCTTTGTTGGTACAAGAAAAGGGAATGTGTATCTTCTTTGATTGGAGTTCAACTCCTAAAGATACATGTTTAGTTGCTAAAAGTTCCACAAATACCGGTTGGTTATGGCATAAAGAATGAATCACCTAAATTTCAAAACCCTGAACAAGCTTGCAAGATTAGTTCTTGTAAGAGGGTTGCCTAATGAAGTGTTCAGTAAGGAACATATTTGTGATGCGTGCCAGAAAGGAAAACAAGTTAAAGCATAATTTAAAAGCAAAGTAGAAGTTTCTACTCACAGAATACTTGATTCTTGCATATGCATCTTTTTGGTCTATAACACGAAGTAAGCACTAATGGCGGGAAATACACATTGGTAGTAGTTGATGACTACTCAAGATATACTTGGGTCATATTCTTACTTCGATAAAAAGAGACTCGAATAAAAGGCGCGAGTTCTTGAAAAGGCTCGATATTGAGAAAAAATCGAGGTGTGATCAAAATCGAGATCGACAAAGGAACCGGAATTTATAAATCATATCATATCGATTATTGTGCGAGAGAGAATGGAATTTCACATGAAACATCATTTGCAAGGACCCTCAACAAAATGGTGTTCTTTGAAAGAAGGAGCAGAACTACGAAAAGAAGCTGCAAGGACAATGATGATTGTTGGTGACATTCAAAAAGGTTTTGAAATTTGAAATTTTATCAACCTTTGCATGCTACTCTCATAATAGATCCATCTTGATTAAGAGTCAAGGCCAAAACACCCTATGAGCTTTGGAATGAAAGGAAGCCTCTTGTTTCTTTCTTTTTCGTGTGTTTGGTTGCAAGTGTTTCATACACAATAATGGTAAAGATCGAGTTGAAAACATTTGATAGTAAAGGCGATGAAGGAATATTCTTAGGATATTACGAAGTCGATAAAGCTTTCGAGTTTACAAGCTGTAGGACTCTTATTGTGGAGGAAACACCTCATGTTGTTTTTGATGAATCTACTTGTGTTCGGAAAAAGCAGGAACATGATGCGAGATGAAGCCCGACTAAGAGGATCACCAGATTAAGCACTGAAGCGAAAGATAAATCATCCATTTGAACGAGAAAAGAAGAAGTCGGTCACATCTATGATTGGGTGACTCGGACTTCGAATAAAAAGTTGAGGATGGAACTCGAGATGGTGAGACTCGGAAAACCAACACTCAAAGGTGACCAATCGAGCAGACACCGATTCGGACTTCGGTATGTGATGTCAATGAAGATGTGGTCACGGTGAGGCAAATTATGAATCTATCAACCAAAGGGGAACAAATGTCTCGACAATGTTGCGAATAGAATTTCCCGAGGAAGATGATTCCCTTTCTCCTTTTACATTGTTTTGTTGAGTTTCTTGATTTAAGCTGAACCTAACATTTCAAATGTTGAGGATATTATTGAAGGGGAACATCAAGAAGGAAATGGTTAGATAGTCATCCTACAAAGTCGGGATTGTGGGTGATCTGCTGAAGGTGTTAAAACAAGAAGGTTCCATGGTGAGAGTGCACTATTCCTTTGCTTCCCTATCGGAGAAAAGAACTCTTTGAGATTGGTGAAGCTCTACAAGATTCTCATTGGATTCTTGCTTTATGCAAGATGAAATTTGAATCAATTCTCAAGGAATGAAGTATGGGAGCTAGTAGATAGACCCGAGGAAAGGCACAATGTCATTGGAACCAAGTGGGTTTTCAAGAATAAAAGAGATGAAAACAACAACATTGTGAGAAACAAAGGCAAAGGCTAGTTGCACAAGGTTATTCCCAAGAAGAAGGCTTGGATTATGATGAAACCTTTGCTTTTGTTTGCAAGACTAGAAGCCATCAGTTGTTTCTTGCATATCTTTGCCCACATGAAGTTCACGATCTATCAAATGGATGTGAAAAGTGCATTCTGAGCGGTGTGCTTAAAGAAGAGGTTTATGTGGAACAACCTCACGGTTTCATCTGAGAATGACCAAGTTTCTGAGGCTCGGAAAAGCTTTGTATGGTCTCAAACAAGCACCCGGAGCATGGGATGATACTCTTTCTCGGTTTCTTCTTTGACCATGGTTTTGTCAAAGGGATTGATAGAACTCTGTTGGAGGATAGAGGATGGGGAAGATATCTTGCTAGTTCAAATATATGTTGATGACATCATTTTTGGATCTCAAACCATCATTTGTGTGAAAAGTTTTTCACACCGATGAAAGGCAAGTTGAGATGTCAATGATGGGAGAGATGAATTTCTTTCTAGGTCTTCAAGTGAAACAATCAAAGGAAAGAATATTCATCAACCGAGCCAAAATACACTTAGAGATCGATTGCCAAATATGGTGTGTGAAATTGCAATACGGTTAGGATTCCTATGAATACTAACTTCAAGATGGATCGATTAAAGAAAGCCAAATCGATTAAGTCATCTGCGATTATAGAGGAATCATTGGATCATTTCTCTATCTCGCAACAAGTAGGCGGATATAACATTTCTTTGTTGGGATATGTGCAAGATACCAAGCTAATCAAAAATTTAGTCACATGGAAGTTTGCCAAAAAAATCTTGAAGTATCTTAAAGGCGCGATGAATAGAGGATTATGGTATCGGTGATGATAACCTTGAATTAGCTGGTTACTCATATCTTTGATTATGGAGGTTCGAAATTGACGGGGAAGTCCACTTGGGGAACTTGTCAATTTCTAGGAAATGGTGATATCTTGGTTTTGAAAAAAGCAGGACCTCGATAGCAACAAGTACTCTTGAAATTTGAATACATGGGCTGCGGGGAAAGCTCTTTGTGCTTTCGATTCTTTGGCTCGAGACAACAATTAAGGGATTATAAAGTTGTAGCCAATGAAGTACCAATATTTTTGTGACAATAATAGTGTCATTGCTATTTCACAAAAATCGGTATTGCACACACACGGATGCAAGCATGTGGATATCGGACATCACTTCATCGAGAGATCATGTAGAGAAAGAAGGACATAAGGATGGAGAAAATTCATCTTGATAAGCAAAAAGAGTGATATCTTGACTAAACCTTTGGCGGAATCAAGATTTGAGGAACTTTCGGTTGAATTAGGGATGTTAGAACCGGTGTATAGAGTAAAATCGAAAAATTGAAGATTTTTCGGATGCATAAAGTTTTCTCGGAATTCTCTTGAGAAGCTCGAGGATAAAATGGAAATACTAAAGCTGAGTCTCGGAAAACTCAGTTCTTGAAGGTCGATTACTCATAATTATCTTGAACCGATTCGATTTTTCGATATTATCTTGACATTTTATCAAGGTCGATTACTCGATAAAACCGATAGAGGAAAATTAGTCGAAGAAGTAATGACTCATGCGACTCATTTATTGCTTAAAGTGAAGTTCATTAATCATTCGCAATAAATACAAAACACACGAGGAATGTTTTTTTGGGCGGGATCGTTTTAAATTCGAAGAAGGTCATAAATCATTTAATGCTCTGCTACATTAATGACCAATGAGGATGTTTTTGGCGGCTTACTTTTCGGAGATCGTCGGTCAGTATACCCGATTAATGGAGATTAATCTCAGATGTTTTTTCACCTAACCAACACGATTCCCCACGATCTCGAAGCTATATAAACCCCAATAAGCCATTCAAGCCAAAATTTTATCAAACCCTTCGTTTTCCCAAATCTCTGCAAATAAATTCCCTTTGCCCAGAGATTCCCAAACCCTAAAAGCTTCATTTCTTCAATCAATCTCTAAAATGGCTCCAACCTTGTTAGAGAGATTAGCGAAAACCAACAAGCCGTAAATGCGAGTTTGATTTGTCTCACTCGAAAGCACAACCAACTCAATCCGGAAGAGGAGGCTCTGCATATGATTATTTGGCTAAACTCACCCAACTAATCATAAGCCCGGCCGGACCGGGGAGTTTTGCAAAAGAGGTGTCGAATTCATCTATAACTTGAAGATAGATGAAGAGGATTGTATGCATTCTAAGATAACTGTATCACATTTAGAGCAGTCGTCCAAATACATCAATTTTGAGAGGGATCTGTATATAGTTCCGAAAAATCTGAATGATGTTTTTGAGCTCTGTGATAGAGGAGAGGATCCTACGATGTATATGTCGGGTAGAGAGCAGGAGTACTTATATAAGATTGCTGAGAATCTTGTTAAATTTGAGGCGACATTACATAAGAGGCACTTAAAGCCACAATATCGTGTGTTGATGGATATTGTGAGCAAGAGCATCATGAGTCTTGCGGGGAGTTTTGAGCAGATCAGTACCCCGAAGCTCAGATTGATGGCGGGGATAGAGGCCTCACCCACCACCGACTTCAACTGGCTGAAATTTTTGATTCAGACGGTGAGTGAGCAGACCAAAGTTTTGAAGAAGGTTGACGGGGCGATCTCAATAAAAGGCAAGATCCACCATGCCACCAAAATTGCTTATATTTTGGAGATGTGCAGAGAGGAGGAGGATATCTTCGCCAATTCGACCCCATTCTCTAAGTCCAAAATTCTCTTTAAACCCATTTCTTTGCAAAAAGCGAGGCCATCGAGGGAAGAGAGAAAAGAAGGTAGAATCACGATTCTTGGTGAAAAAGAGACTCAACAAACCCGGGGAAGGTTTTGTTGGAGGCAAAGATGGAAGCAGGTGCAAGAATAATGAAGCGAGAAGAACCTTGCCCCCAAAGCGCGGAAGATTGGTGGTTCTCACCGATGAAGATGGTAGTGATTAGAGGAGATTCAACCAGGGCCAAACCGCTCGAGTTCGCCATTGCAAGTTTTGGCTCGGAGTTATCTCAAGGCACAAGAACAGAGTGAGAGCGGGTCTTCTCGAGGTGCTTGAGACATTTCTAAGTTCGGATAAAAATTTCTCGGGAAATTTTCAAAGGAACTCGAGCCTCGTAGATCTCATTTCAGTAGAAGAGCTAACTCGTAACTAATCGAGGAAGTGTCACTGGGACCAGTAACCACTTAGATGCTGTTGAGGACTGTTGCACAACCTTCAGAGGCTTTGAGACTCATGGCATAATATTCTTGATGAAGCTCCTGGGTGATCTCTTACTTGATCCCTCGCCAGGCCTCGGCGGAATAAGAGAGCCCGAGATGGAAGAAGGGCGAGGTCAAGAAGGCGAGTGGAGGAGCAAGGGGAACGGTTCATTCTGGTCAGCTCGGCTCATCGATCGGGCAAGATGTTTTCTTGATTAAGGACAATTGTGTTCATCCTCAATCGGACTCTTCCCAAAATGCTTGATATTCTTTGCTTTCGAGGGAGGGAAGACTGGTGGAATGAGGAGACAACCTTTTCCGAAACTTCTCGGGGTTCGAGGACAAAGCTCAGGGATGAAAAACTCCGATTTTGATGATTTTGTTCGGAGAAGTTAGAGCTGAAAAGAAAAATTCTGAAGTTGGTGCCCCAAGCGGCCGGAGACAAATCTCAAGATGGAGATGGGGACCAACGGGGGAGATGTTGAGGATCGGTCTCGGATGGAAAAAGGAGACTTCATTCGATCAACTGAATTGGTCAACCTCGATGAAGCTAGCACTCTTGGTACCTTTTGCACCTATTAACAACTATGCCAAAGTTCTTTGAAAGTACTATCTTTAATTCTGAATTGTCGATATCTGAGGCCGAGGCTCGATTGAGAGCTGGAGCTCGGGATGAAGGCTATGCTTCGAGGATGATCAAACAAAGATGAAGGTGCGAAGGTTCTGAGATTGATCTCACTCCTTGATGGAGAAACTTGAGAAGGTTGAGCCAATGATGATCAAGATTGCTCGGATGGAAGAAACATTGGCCAATCAAGCTCAACAGATGGAAGGTCTTAGTCATTTTGAATTTGGTGCTAATCCAAAACACTCGACCTCTTCACAAATGACCTCCATGGAAGATAAGTTAAATGAAAAAGCTGGAGTCAAAGGTTTGAGCTCGAAAAAAAATAAACGAGGAAGCATGAGTTTGCATTTCTAGAGGTGAAAATTGAGAGAGGAATGATATAATGATAAAATCTCTTTATTGAGGAAATGAGTTCAATTGCTCATGACCAAGATGACGAGATGCTTAATGAGGCTCTCTCTCGGCGGGTATATATACGAAGAATTTTTACGTGGCCAAGAACCATCTAAGGATGATTTGGAAAGGCGAAACAAGATCGAGATAGTAGGAGAAGTTATTTTGTGAGCAAAGAGCAATATCACATGGACACAACACTCTCGGACTTCTTCCAAATTACGGTGCCAAGAAGGAAAAAAAGTGAAGACCTCGAAAGAAGTTCATGGCACGTGCTTTGGAGAAGAAGGCTGGAAAGATCTTTGAAATGTATAATCTGCCAAAGCCTTAAGAAGTGAAGCTCTTGAGAAGTTGAAGTTAAGCTCGGTAGAAACTTTATCTACACTCGGTTTTGAGCAAACCATGCTTGATGTTGCAAGAGAAAGCGAGTGCTAGAAGCAAAAGGTTGGAACAAGCCGGAACAACTTTGAATTGCTATGAAGAGGAAAGCCTTGGGCGTTGTTCAACCTATAAGCAAGCGTGTGAAGGCTTCTAAGCGATCGAAAGGCGATTACGGATGATGAAGAAAGCGGAAGAATCGAGTCTCAACCTCGGAAGAAAGTCTTCAACCGAGAGATGCTCGAAGACACTCCAAATAGAACAAAGCTTAAGAATCTTTTGCCCGGTCTCGGGAGGCGTCTGTGATCGAGAAGAAGATGAGCGAAGAAGCGAAGCGAAGGGTGAATTCAAGAAGTTTGCGAGCAAGAGGAAAGGAACATCAAAAGCACTAAAAGTGGCCCCGCGTTGATAAATGGATGCCTATCAAACTCAGCGATATGTGGGAAGAAGTCGAAGAACATACGGTTCAATTATGATGTTCTCGGGAATGGAGAGGAAAGCTCGGATCGGAATGAATCATTCATTGAATATCTCCTAACCTTCTATCCAAAGTATCTCTGGTCTGGCTTAACCTTGCGGATGAAGGAGAGTCAGAGATAGTAGCCCTGGTCCATATTCCTATCCTCCTCCAAGACTTAGTAATGGCTTGGTAAATGATAAGACCATTACTTTCGAGATTGCTTTCGATATCTTTGGTGGGTTGGGTCTAACGAAGCAGTCCGGACATCATCAAGGAAAGAAAATGAAATTTGAAGAAGAGATTTTTTCGGAATGTTCGACTGGGAGGTGCCTTGATGAAGTTGAGAATGAAACAAGCCGAAGAGAAGAAGTTTGCCTCGAAGAGCAAAATGAAAGATCGAAGACTCGGAAGATTACGTAATCTTTAAATTTTTGTCTTTTTGATTTTGTTGATAAACTCTTTGTAATCTGTAATGGTATACTCATCATCAATGAAGATTTATCATTATGCTCAAAAGATAATATCCCATTATCTTATTTACATGTCTTTTATTTTGATATCTTTGAATGAATGTCTCTAATGTTGATAAGGGAGATTGTATGTTGATAAGGGAGACTCTTAAAAGATTCATTCTTGAAGAAATTCTTGAATGATTTAAATTGTTGGGAGTTTTTACGATTTAGGAAATTGTTGGGAGACAACCAATCTTGTAATAGGATAAACCTGAAACACAGTATAGGTTATATGTTTGTAACAAGATAGGTTTTGGCATCATCAAAAAGGGGGAAATTGTTGGGAGATGAACTTAATAAAAGATATATGATTTTGATTAAGATCCCAAAACCCTTAAGTATGACATGTTCAGAATGATCTTGATAGTTGAGTCAGGATGTTTTCTTTGCAAAATGTATAGTCGGGATATATAGTTCGAGGATAGTTAAAGACTACGAAGAACTTCAAGATATGTTTCGAAGAAACCGAAGTTTGATGAAATGAAGGTTACTTCGATAAAGAATCTGAACTTCGATCAAGATCTTGAGGGCGAAGACTTCGGCCGCGAAGATTGATATCGGTCCAAGAACTATAAAGACTGAAGACTCGAAGACTCGAGAAGACCACGAAGACTCGAAGACTCAAGATGCAAGGCCAAGAAAGATTGAAGATCAAGAATATGAAGGCACATAATTGCGAAGACCTCGGTAAATATCTTGAATGCTCGATTATGAACTGTAATGTTCCGAGGCAATTGAATATATCTATTCAAGGATTTAATCTTTGAGAAGAACGCAATTCCTTAGAAAGTTAGATATTGCTAAGACATTCAAATGCGCACAAAAGGAACTAAGTCGGAAGTGTTGTTAAGGTTATATCAAACTCGAGTTTGTAACAAAAAGAGCCGTTGAAGGTGTCTACCTTTATCGGAGACAAAAGTCAAAAAGAGGAAGACGACACTGTACACCATCTTGACAATCGACAAAGGTGACAAGTAGCATTTGAAAAAGATGTCGGATGTACAAAAGTTCGTATCGCAAAAAGTGAAGACCTGGCTACATGAAAGGTTATTGCCTAAAAACGTGTTAGGGAGTTTCAAACCCTAAATATAACCGTTTTCTCACACACCGTAAGAGGAAACTCAGAAGTTATCTCTCATGGATAGTTTTCAAGAGTGACCTTGGTGTATGCCTATAAATCTTGGTGACCTCTACATTGTAAGGTTACGGGAAATTTATCATAACTTCAAGAGCTCAAACTTATTCTTGCAAAAGTTAAAGCACTCGAAAAACTTAGAATTTCCCAAAGTGCTTCTATATTGAAGAGAGCTCACTATACTAAGCCCTAACTTGATAAGAATTATCAAAAGCTTAGTCGAGATATCCTAACCCTTTGCATTGTGCTTCATTGTAAAGGATATCTCATCTAGTTGGAAACCAACCAGAAACCCCAAACCCTTGAGAAGGTAGTTGGAGTGTGTTTGTTGGTGAGAAGAGTTGTAAAGAGTTAGTAAACTACGGCGGAGTAGTCGAGAACACTCTAGAGGAGAAGTTAGTAAGCTCACGGGGGTAGTCACGAAAGCTTGTTTGTGTTTGAGTAAAGTAAACTACGGAGGTAGTCGGAAAACTCAAGGTCGGGTTGAGTAAGTAAACTCGTTGGAGTAGTCGAAAACTTCGGGGCGAGTTAAGTAAACTACTGTGAGGTAGTGGAAAGCTTCGAAGTTGATAGTGAATTTCTCGAGGATCGGGGAGAGTGGATGTAGGAGCTTGAGTCTACGAACCACTATAATTGTTTGTGTTCTTTATTGCTTTCCTTATCTCGTGCTTAACATTTGCATTGACTTAATTTTGAAAGCATACTTTTCGCGATATTGATTGGAATCAATCCTTTGAAGTTGCATAAGTGAATCACGGCTTAATCACTATTTCATAAAGGGAAGGTTTTAAACAAAGCTTAAAAGCGAGTATAAACTAAGAACCCAACCATTCCGACACATGGTAGTAGCTAGAAACAGATAGTTACCAAAATGAACTCTCTTACGAGGATCGGTAAGTTAGTTATCGATCCAAGCAACTCAGGATCTCGACACTCGGGACTCGGTTGGGATTATCGAGGGTATCTGAAAGCGATTTCATGATCATTGTCTCGGTAGACTTTGACTCGGAAGCGTCGTGTTTCTCGAACCTAATCTTGAGGATTATCGACCCCAGTGACCTCGATGAAAAAAGTTTTAAAAACACTGAACACGTGTATTCCCCCCCCCCATACACGTGTAAGACTCGTTTGCACCGGGACCAACAGTTTACCTCGTCCGGCCTTTGAGTTTCTTCGTTCCAAGCTCTATGTGTTCCTTCACCCCACGCAGCGCTTGACGGGGGGTAATAGGGGAAAAAAGAATAGGCGATATTTTATTTGACTGTGTATAATTGTATTTTGTATTCTTGATTTACTTTCCGTGTATATATCTCCGTGTATCTTGGGAAAGTTGTTGTATGCTTGTAATCGCTCTTAATTAATAGCAGATTTCTCTATCACCAATTCAACGGTGATTTTCTAAATCTCCTCATAGTAACAATGGGTCCGGCCCCGGACGACCGCAGAACTAGAAGAAAAATAAAGAAAATCAGGCTTACGAGCAACACGGTTTAATTTTAGAATTAATAACAAAATTAATAGATACTCCATCCGTCCCAAGATTACTTGAACACTTACCTTTTTGCTCGTGTTTTAGCGAGCGAATTGTTTATTAGTATTTGAAATAATAAAGTGACTTTTAAGGTGGGGTATGATAGTCTTACCCCTCCTCCATCATACATATTTCTTAAAATTACTTTATTATTTTGTATACTAATAAAAAACTTCATTCAAAAAACACGAAGCGTAAACAAAGAATTCAAATCATTTTGGGACGGAGGAGTATTAACAATGGATTAATATCAAAAAAAAAATTTAAGACAATCAATTATAATAATTTTCTAAAATAATTAATTATAATAATTTTTTTTACAGCCGGATACATTAAATTCACTATTAACACGTCGTATTATTGAAGTACCACAATTACAACCATCAAAATCCAATTATTATTTCCCTCATAAGATTTGAAGTGGTTACTGTTGTCCATATCGCAGTCTTTTATGTACTACACACCTTGAGCATTGCCATTTCATACTTGGTAGTACAATTACAATTCAAAGGTGAAAGAGATAATGATTATAATGAATCTTTTTTAACTAATTAAGTATTTGATTTAAATTAACTTTTTGATTTATTGAAAAATGAGTCAAAATCATATATCGCAGTCTTTGATGTACTACACACCTTGAGCACTACCATTTCATACTTGGTAGTACAATTACAATTCAAAGGTGAAAAGAGATCAATATCAATGATTACAATTAGGGTGGAAATAGACTGACCCAGATACGTCTCACATAAAAAAGTTGAGTCTGATATTTAATCTTGAACCCAAACTTGAACCCAAATTTCTGTTATTATTATAGATTTTTTAAAGAGCCTAGACCTGATCTTTCTATTAAATAGGTCGGGCCTGAAAACCTTTTAAAAGTCTATTTAATTTTTTTTTTTACAACCTTATCATGGCTACTATTCATTGTAAAAAATTCAAAATCGCACCTATAAAAATTTTAAATGTACAAATAAAAATACTAAGTGTTTCATCAAATCACCGAACACAATAACAAAATTATTATAAATGTGAATAGTTGCTAAAATATTTAAAGCATTATAAAAGTTAATAATTGCAGTGTTGTGTTACTTGCATTTGCTAGATATGTATTACTACTAGTTATTAGTATTAAATATGACAAAGTATAGTGTGAACAAGTTTCACGGTGAAACATGTTAAGGAGTGTGATTTATATTATTAAAGAGTGTGAGTTTTTACTGTAAAGGGTGTGATGTTTTATTATAAAGAGTATTACTCATAAAAGTGAAGGGTGTGACTTATATTACTAAAAAGTGTGGCTTATATTACTAAAGAGTATGTCTGTAAAAAAAAAAATTAATTTCACGGTGAAACAAGTTTCACAACATACCAACTCATTAAATATTATCTAAGTTATTAATATATTATTTACAATTATATAATTATATATATATATATATATAGTTAAATAGGCGGTCTATTTAAGTAAATGACTTTTAAAAATGTTAAAAGACTTATCTTAAAAAAAGCTCAAGTCTTTAGTACCTATTTAAGTATAAATAGACTTTTAAAAAATGTTTGATTTAAATCTTTAATTATTTTTAAACAATTATTTAACTTTTTATTTATTAAAATGAGTCAAAATCATCACTTTACGTATCATCAATATGACACATCTAGTACTATGTAATTGTGGCTAACTCTTGAACTCTTGTATATATACATTCAATGATGCTGGTATTATTCTCATCTAATTATAATGAATATTTTTTAAATAATTAAGTGTTTGATTTAAATCTTTAATATTTATTTTAATAAAACATTATTTAACTTTTTTATTTATTGAAAAATGAGTCAAAATCATCACGTTACGTATCATCAATATGACACATCTAGTACTATGTAATTGGGGCTAACTCTTGAACTCTTGTTTTTTTTTATACATTCATACTATGTAGATTAGATATGTAGTGTCAATCCAAGACAATTTTGAATATTATTGTATTCCATTATTGACTTTTTGGAAATTCAAAGGATTTCAAAAGGATTTTTTTAATCAATGCAATTTGTTTAAAATTTGAATCACAAATGGTTCTATAACTTTGGTCTCAAATAGATTTAGTCTCATAAGGTTTTTTCTCGTCGATAGTCTCAATAACTTTGACAATGTTCAATTTTAGTCCCAAATCGTCCTGAACAACATCATTTTGCTGTTTTTATTTGGGGATTTCCGGCGGATGATCTGACTGGACTGCCACGTGTATTTTTTTTTTAACAGCTGGAATTTCAGGCATATATAATTAAAATTTTAAACTTAAAATTAAAACATAATTGACGGCAAAAATTAGTCAACACACTTAAAAATACATGTGACAATCAAGTCACAACATCCACCGGAAAGCCCCAAATAAAAACGGCAAAAGGACATTATTTCGGCCGATTTGGGACTAAAATTGGATATTGTCAAAGTTATTGGGACTAAATCAGCGACAAAAAACTTATGGGACTCAATCTATTTTGGGCCAAAGTTATGGGACCATTTGTGATTCAAACTCAACTTGTTTATATTAACGTGTAACTATTAATATGAAAAAATAGTTGCACGATTCAATGTAAACAAATGACATATTTCAGTATAATGAATTACATGATTCTAAAATACACGATGAATGTACGGTGCATCTGGATGCCGTGAGACTCACTCATTGATTAATTTATCTTGTATGCACCAAGTGCACCGTGCAGGTCAAGTGTATTATTTAAATGCAACTTGTGTTCATTAATACAAGTTGCATTTAAGTGTTGAACAAGTGACATGTTTCAATGTAATAAATTGCATATTAAAAAAAACATTTGGATTTTACAATATACCTGGCGCATAAGAGACCTATTTCAACTAATATTGTTAAGTTAATACAATTAATATCATTTTAAATGTTTTTAGATTGCATGGTTCTTTTAGTGCATATAAGATTATGTACTATAATTATTAACATACATAATAACAATATAATAATAATGTCCACCGACTAAGCTATTAAAAAGTAAACTATACCATCTAGAGGTGGTCACTAAATTGAAAAAACCGCTAACACCGCCCGCATTGTCACGACCATCCTTATTTAACCTAATTTAATATGATTATAAATATAATTAAACTTGTAAGTTTGCTATAAATTTTTTTTTTTCCGATAATATAAAATCCATTCACACACAAATTAATCTGTTCACATCATACAATAACCTCACCTTTTTCAATATAACACCCAAATCACCCAACCACATGTTTCATTAATATAACCAACATAAGTTTCATATATAGTTACTAATAAACCAGCTATCCAAAATCAAACCCCAAGTCCACACAATAACGATTCACAATCAAACTCCAAGACAAAACACACTAGTACGTGCAAGCCCTAATAAGATGACATAAGATAACATGTATCTCAAAATAGACAGAATAAAACAACATAAGCAAAATGAGCCGCTGCATGCCCAACAGGTCGTCATCTATGTACACGGCCACTCAAAACCTGCAGAAGCTCCCCAGCTCGTCCAGCAAGACCAACATATCACATCTTATCAGAATTACCTACAATGCATAAACTAGGTGAGATATATATATCTCAGTAAGCAGAAATTATGCATGATGCAGTGAATCTTTCAAAATCCTCCCCATGCACTCTCTTTTAAAATCACCAATTTATTTATGACACACTCGTCGGGCCCCTGACTCACTATTATACACCGGAATGAGCTCAATACACCCATATATAAAACGGTGACCTACACTGGGTACGCTCCCAGGTCGCCCCTTCCGTAAAATCAATGGCGCCAGAGTACGTTCCCTGGTCGCCTCTTCCATAAAATCACGTCAGAAGACGGCGCCAGGGTACGCTCCATGGTCGTCTCTTCAGTAAAGTCACATTAGAAGACTACTCCAGGGTATGCTCCCTGGTCGCCTCTTCCATAAAATCACATCAGAAGACTGCACCAGGGTACGCTCCCTGGTCGCCTCTTCCGTGTAATCATAAGACGATGGCCTACGCTGAGTACACTCCCAGCTCACCCCTTCCGCCCTCGGTGTATAATCAGTAGCCAAATCACATCATTTAATCAAATCTCGTTTCATGATAATGCATGATTTGCATGATGCAATGCAATGCAACACATATTAACTCACAAGTTTCACATATCAAACACCTAATTTACATCAAATATCGAGTTCGCCAGCTCTTTCCACCGTAATCACTGAATGTCAATCAAACTTCATAATCCACATATGATCCACGTATTGTCAGTTAATCACAAATAAATCACATAATATTATGTTTATGCATTGTAGTTGCAAATGAATTTCTACTTACCTCGAACTCGAAAAGACGTTGATAACTGGAACTCCTAATGCACCTTATCAGCTCTTCTTATCAAATCTAGAAATAAACTACATAATATTATTTATAATTATTGGCTAATGTCAATAATAAATTGCTTATTCTTACATCCTAATAGTTCAGGGTTCAACTAGTGAAATCCTACTTTATTTAAACTAAAATTAAAGCTATTATTATCTTACTAAAGCACCTAATTATAATTATATCATTTCCTATCTAATAGCCATCTTAAACTTATTTGCAATTATATTCGTGAACTCAACCCAATCTCTTTAACGCCTTCTCTTATTTAACACACAACACAAATAACTTTATCCTATTTATACATACCTATCAATACTAGATTAATTACCCACTGGAGACCCACGTATATATACATATATACTCATGCATAAAGTTCAAAAGAAACCCTATATCAAGATATTAACTCTAAGAACCAGTATATATGTATAAACACATATGTATGTAAAATTTATATACATGCTTCTTGAGTTCTTGTCTCTATAGCAATACGTTTTTCCTCTCCTCGTCTTCTCGCGTTTACTTAGTCTCAAGCTTTATTTTCTAATTAATTGGATTAGTCGGCTAGTGAAATCATATCAATATTCATATATGTGTTTGTATACTTGGAGGTCAAGCTATTAGCCCCCTATTCACGTGTACAAACTTTATACCATATGTTTACATACTAAAATGGGATCATCACTCACTAAATAATACTATATAATGTTGTGTTTATAAATTTCTAATTGAAAGCCGCATAAATTACTCAACACGTGTAACTAGGAGTAACTATCCTTTCTATAAGTTACTTTGATTACTATGCTAATATTTCTTAACTTAAGAGACATTCATGCAATTATATAGCATATACGTGTGTCCGTATACCTAAATAAACTCTATTAATGCACCAATACTAATTACATTAATTTCCTTCATCTCTAGTTACTAGTATTGCAAAATACTTCAATTCTAGATGTTGGAACTCAATTTCCTTCTTACACTAATAAGTTCTCATTAGTAGGGTCCCCTTAACCACTAATCACATATGAGTATAATAAATAATTTAATTTTTTAAAACAATTTAAACGCAAGATAAATAATGCAAAATCACAAATAACACATAAATAATATTAACACGTAAATAATATAAAATGCACGCAATGCATGAAATATATTGGTCAACGAGTAGTGAGAAGCTCGGGTATCACACACACCTAGCCGTATTTCACCGCTATTGATGATTTTTTAAAATAAATTGCGGATTTTATTTTTTAAATCCCATTGCAAAGTTGGTGCAAGTGTAATTTTTCGTTGCAAACTACACCGATAGCACCGCCAAGTTGCAATTATAATTTAATATCCTGATTCTAAATTCTAACTCCATTCCTCATCTAAGTACACAAGCTATGTTCATGTTTTTTTAGGCGTTCTTAGCTTTCACAGATACCAAGCTATATAGTGTTCTTATATTATGATATTCAATATCTTTCGACTTGTTTTTTGAAGAGTTAGACCTCCACATATTATGGTGTTCAAAGATAATATGTTATATTTTATTTCTAAATATATATTTTTTCCAAATTAAATCATGTTATAGAACATTGATTCAATCAAATGTGATGTAATTAGGTTAAATTACACTAATTTCTTCTACTAATTCAAACCGCAAATAACCGATCGAAATAGTTCAAAACTACATGATCACTTTTACATGAAAACCCGTGATTCAAAATTATACAATCAATCGACTGTAGCAAGAAAATTTAAATTTACTCGAGAAGACCGCAAAATGGCACCGTGAACACATTACTATCAAATAAATTACTCTTGACGAAAGATAGGGAAAGAAAATAATTACGAAAATTGAAAACCAAACAAATTACATGAAGGCCAACAAGAAGAGTGCGACTATAAGGCCCAAAGCAAAAAAGGGTTGCAAAAAGGCCCACAAAAAGCGTGATGATGGCCCAAGAAAAGTTACACAAAAGGGCCCACAAAAAGTGTGAAGGAAAAAAAATATAAAAAGACGTGAACGGCAGGATTCGAACCTGCGCGGGCAGAGCCCACATGATTTCTAGTCATGCCCGATAACCACTCCGGCACGTCCACATGACATTGCTCTGTTGAAGTATTTCTTATTTTATACAATACCAATAAAATGTATTTCTACTTAATTATTCATGCATACGCGTACATATGAGTGTAGCTTGCATAGTATAATACGACTCTCCCATGAATCTCAATTCATTGAAAGGTAAATTTCAAATGGTATTTTTGATCTGTTTCTATTTAAAAGTATCTATTTTTTTTTCTATTTGACCTATGTAGGTGTATTCGTGAGATAACCTCACTCAAATTTTGGTACATTTTATTTGACCTAAAATTTAGTAAATCATATTTAATTCAGTAAAGGTACGCACAATTTGAAGGAGCATCTAGAAGATTTCTAAAATTGAATCTCTAGCCACAACCAAAACACTGAAATTGTTTGATAGCAAAATTCGATCAATGTATAATGATAAATTAACTTCCTTTTTCCATTTGGCATGGTGTTGGAACCCTACTCAGGGAAAAAAATATTGATGTTATTCACATCTGAACTCTCTCTCAATACCTATATATCATCATATTAAGTAAATATTTGAATAACAATAACCACACCTTATTTAAATCACTCTTTACTTCGATTGATCCAAATATATGCACCTTCAAAAGAGGTGGAACATCAAAATGTCATATAAGATGTGTGTGATTATTACTCAACTGCCCTTATTGTAAGTTGTCATTTAAAATTATAATTTGGAAAATAACTCTTATTGTAAGTTGTCATTTGAATTATAATTTGGAAAATAATTTTCAAAGTTCAATCATCTTTTATTTGTTATGCTTGATCCCATATCTTGGGAATCAGTGTGCAGCGGGATGATTAATTATACTGCATACATAAAAAAATAAATTTTAATTCTTAAACTCAAAATAAATAGAAAAGGATAGAAATGCGAGGAGAAAAGAGAGAACATGATTTTATAGCCCCACGTACACGCAGCCTCGTTGATATATAAACTTATTAATAAATACATTTCAGGATTGCAACTTACTTATAAGTACAAAATTATTGTATATACATAAGTACATTTGCACTTTAGATTGCAATTTTAACTATATACACAATCACGTTTGTATCTATTACTAATTTGCATCAAAAATTTGTAATTATTAATAATTTTCCCTGATATTATATATTCTTGAACGAAAAATACTTAAAATTGCAACATTTAATCTACCGCAGATAGTACATAATAGTCCCACATCTGTTGATAATTCTTTTTTCTGAAAACCACATTAGTCGATACTCTATTCTCTTTATTTACATTCTTCAGTGAAAAATCTAAGCTAGTTTATAACATGCCTTCTCCACAATGGACGAGCATGTTAAGATTTTGGGGAACTGCCGTATGTACATCATGGAAGAGAAGTTCTCAATGCATGAAAGAAAACATAAAATCACAGGCATATATATGTGCAGTAACTTTGTCTCAGAAAGTAATTTCATGGGTTTATTTAATCTACAATTAGAAAATTACATATACGAAATTCTCAAAATATTAACACTAAAGTTATTGACCAAATCCTTAATGCGTCCAGGTCTAATAACTACATATTAAAGAAGACATGAACTTATAACTATACCAACCATCAAATGTCAGAACACTGAGCTTTTGCTAACAATGGCAACACCAAATCGATCTTCCCTGATATTAAATAAATAAGATGGAACTATTAACAAATAGCAACGTCAAAATGCAGAGTTGCAAAAGCAGCAAGATTTCTCAAAGTGGACGAGCGAAAATAACAAGAGGATATTGGAAAGCCGTGCTCAAGGACAGAGCATGAATTTCAGAGCACTTACAAATAAATCGAGATGTTGCAAGAAAGCATTTGGAGCCTGTTTAGGTGTGTAGGTAATTAGCTGCCATCATAAGATCCAAAGTCAGCTCGGGTTCAATGTGGAACTCAGTTTCCTTGCCACTGCAGAGTACAAGGTCAATGGAAAATCATCACAGTTAGTTATAGAGAGGACAGAAATTGTATTTCTTTGAATTGCAGTGTGCACATAGCCCCATCTAAAATAAACTAGTATAATTTGGTTTCATATCAAGAAACTTAAAAAGATAACAGCTAGTAATGCTGGGTTAGTTCAATTAAAATATCAAAACAGGACTAATTGACCATATTATATCATGATAGTCTTCTTAGAGACCTATAACCACATTTATTCAGGTAAAGCGATGTTCAAACATATTTGATCTTTTCTTATAAAATTTTTAAACTAGCGATGATACTTTGAAGTCGAAACATATACTTTGATTTGGTCTTATCCTTTTTTGTCCTCCCTTTTCTCAAAAGGCGTTGGATAAAAGGAAGATACTAACATGGAAAAAACAAAAAAAGAGCCACACCCTTGGTATATAGTAACAGGAAATATTGGACAGATTTGGCCAAGAACTCACCTCTTTCATTAGAATGTACGCAAGCCTTAGGTGGTATTTGCAAACTCAATTAAAGGGAGAAGAATCACTTACTTTCAAAAGCTTATACAGGATTCTAGAAGCTGCTACTATAGTTTACAAACACCACCTTAATAGGTTGTATAAGCAACTTAATAATAATAACGACAACAAGGGAAAAGAAATCAGAAAAAACTCAGATGAACCGGCAGAAGGAAGCTATAAATATTTATGAAATCTTAGTTTGGCCCACAGTAACTGAAGGTTATATATACTTTCCTGGAAAATTCTCTCTGTAGCTACCTCTCCTTGCACATATCAGATTATCACTGATAACGATGCATAACTTTTGGCTTGTTTCATTATGCACTTGACCATACACATCAATATAATACACTCTGATAAGCCTCTTGAACAAGAAAACCATGAAAAAACTCTTTTTACATAGTTCCATTACTCTATTATAACTTTAATATCTGATAACACACCTATAAACTTTAAGTCTGCACATTGTTTCAAGCCTCAAGTCTTCTTATAGGTCTAATTTTCAAACCTTGCCAACTTAAGTACATGAATGTCACATTTTACAGATCTATTAGGGTTGATTAAGCTGAAACAATAAGACTTGTCATTAAAATTATAGTTAATTTTTGTGAAATTCCCCAAACCAAAGAGAATGACTTCAAAGGCCTCATCAGCTATTATTGTTTCATTCAGGTTTTCTTTATCGATTCTTTTCCCAAATCAATTACAGAAATCATCCCTAGTTTTAAGACATCGTCCCTTCTTCTTGTCCACTCTAGTTGTGATCCAGATATATATGTGTGCATGTATATACAATCTACGATTTTAAAATTTCTCATAATAGCATATCCAAATCCCTTAAGAAGCTCCAACTTGTCACTTTTTTCGCCCTTTATGCAACTCCATGTGGTTGTCTCTACTCATCCCAAACAGTCACCACTAAGTTCAGTTACTAAAATTCATCGGTATGTAATCCTATCAACCCCTTCCCTTGCCTCTATAAGAAACAAACTCCCAGACACCATCCAACCACATACTGCATATTTCATAATGAATACAAGCAATCAAAACATAAATATGTAATTAAAAAATGAAACACTTTCTCAGACCTAATATGATCTGAATTAATGCACATGCTACCTATCAGCCAACCAAACAATTCAATTTCGCGGGCTGATGAACTCTTGATACTCAATGATCATCAAAAAAATAATAATGAGAAGGTGTTGACCTGGCATATTGGAGAGACCAGTAAAAGTACTGGCAAATCTTCTCCAGAATGGTGGTACTTATCTCCGGAAAAGTCACCTCTCTGTGCTCAGTTTCAGCAAAACCTCCTACAAGTGTGCAAGTACATAAATTTCTCAAAACGCATACATTATTTTATTATTAATCAGAAGTTGGTTGTCCCAATTCTCAAAGTAACTCACTGAAATACTTGGAAGAATTTTCGATTTCCTCAAATATTAATCTAAATATCCTGATATTTCTTAAAATCATAGTTAGACGACGCAAATTCTACAAATCGCCTTAAATTTCCTTCCAGATCATTCCTCCAAAAACAGCATGTAATCACTGATATACCGACGATGAAAAATCGAAACGATATAAAAAATTTCAACCTCTATCAGAAAAACCTAATTCGTACCATAAAATCCCCAAATTTCAGTATTTCCACAAAAAATCATTTCAGAATTTCGTAAATAGTAGACCTGGAGAAGTGAGCATGTTGCGGATAGTCTGAGAAACCATAGCAGCTTTTCTGTCGATGACGAATTCGAATCCCTCGGCGCTTATCAACTTCACAGTGTCTTCTTTGTTCATCGTTATCCCGATTAATCGCCGATCAACGACTCCAACAAACCGATTTAACTCTTCCAAGATTACGTTTTACAGTACCGTGCAAGTATGATATTGCATATGGAAATTGGGAAAGTGACTTTTATCAATTATTTATGGGTTTTTAAGATTAAGGCCCATGAGCCGTCTACATCGGCCCAGTTTCTTTTTGGACCCATATGTATGAGAAAATTAATTAATAATAGACGGTAATGGTATATTTTAAAAAAATTAAAGAAAAATTAGTATTTGTATGAAAAGTTAATAATACTTAAAAAAATGTTCATATGCTACCAAAAACACTCATTTTCAACTTTTAGCTTATACCTTTTGAGAGCTTATTTAATCTAATAAAATATAAATAACACACTCCAAATGGCTTATACACACAATTTTAAATGATTATAATCACTTATAATTTCTTGTAAACACCCCCCTATGTTTACTCTGGCTTTAAGTGATATTTAAAAACCTGATGAACAGTAATGTGTGTGTGTGTTTTTGAATTTTTTAGTACACGGAGGATTTAATTTTATGTCAAATTAATGTGTGGGAGTGAGTGTTGTTGTATTATTATATTATTATAAGACATTTTTGTGTGAGATAGTTTCATGTATGAGACGGGTCTCACACCTGACCCATATTATAAAAATCTTACCCTTATTACATTAGAATGATAAAAACTCAAATATACCCTTTGAGCTAAACGAAAATCATAGCACACAGTAGCGCACTCAGTTAATATTCATCCCCAATTTTTGTTTATGATTCGCACTCAGTTCTTCATAATCATCAATAATTTTTGTGTTTGATTGTAATGGCGCTGCGACTGTGTTCACCCTCTATCCTCTTCCAAATTTTTGTTGTAACTCTTTACTATTCATAAATCCTACACCTCTGTTACTCATTTTTCTCTGTAATTGACAAGGTCTGCGACTACTGTTATATAAGAATTGAATTCAGTGTTTGTTGCAGAAAGTTAATTTCGGTTTCTATCTAAATGTATTAGAGAAAAAACGATTGTATTTTGCCTGGTTTTGTTGATCATTATGCAATGAATATGAAATTGATTTCCCTTGTTAACGTAATCCTAGTTTTTTATTGATTTTTTGAAGCATTGTGTGTGGTAATCTATGTATGTTGTTACTGTTGGTTTGACTTTGATATGATCTTCCTAGGAGAAAGGAGAATTTTAGGTTAGAATAAATTAGTTTTAAAAAAATTCCTTGAATTTCATTAGAATTTATTTCTTAGTGTCAATGTTTTTATTAGATTTGAAGAATAGCAGGTTGAAGTAGTGTCGTCAGAACTGGACCGGACCGGCCGGTTCAACCGATTTAACCGTGAACCGGTCCGATTACACCCAATAAACCATTTTTATGGTCGAACCGGTCAAATCGGTCAGAACCGATCAAAATCGGATAAAACCGGAATAACCGCTTCACTTTTTTTTTTCTTTTAATCGTTCCAGATCCAGAATTTTCCAGAAAAAATTGAATACCTGGGTTGAGAAAAACTTAAGAGCTGCGTAAATGCAATGGTGGACTCTATAAATTGCTTTTTAAGAACTTCAAGTTCCGGATTTTGACAGTGTAAAAGCGTAAATTGAATACCTGGGTTTGGAAATGGAGAAGCTTAAAGAGATATAAATTATCATTGTTGGATATTAGAGTTCTGGTGGTGGCCAATTAGAGGAGAAGATGAACAAAATTCTGATGGTGGCCAGTTGGAGGAGAAGATGAACAGTAAAAGAGGAAAAGATGCATACGCACATGTTAGAGAAGATTTCTCATTTTGCGGCTAAAATGATTTTTAGGGCAAAAGCAGATTTATGTAAAGATGAATTTGGGCTTGGGCTTGGCTATGAATTATAAAAGAGAAGATAAATTAAATCTAAAACACTTTTGAAGCTAAAATTAAAAAATAAATAAATAATTAATTAATTATTTTATAAAATTATTTTAATGGTTGAACCGGTCCGATCGGTTGAACCGCTAACCGGTGGTCTGTCCGGTTCGATCACCGGTTCGGTTATGAAAACACTAGGTTGAAGAAGGAAATATCATCACATACTCGGAGACGACGTTGACTCGGGACTTTAAAATATTTTAATAATTTATTTTGTAATGTAATTATTTGTTTATAAAAATCTAACCAGGAGTATAAACAATTTGATCAGACGTATTGAATATCTAGTCAAGTGTATCGCATTCATACATATTTATCAAAAGTATATAAAATTGTAAACTATTTCAATTATTCATATTTCCTAAAAAAAATTAGTGATACGAAAAATAATATAAAATTATTTCAGTAATTCATATTTTGTTGTAGGATAATAGAGACAGATTGTTTGTTGACCCAATTCGTCGAAAACGACTACGTCTGGGGGTGTACCAAGCCAGGAAATTTCACTATATCATTAGCCGATTATTCTATACAAGAGTCTCTTTATATAGGGTGTACAATAAATATAATAAATGTCTAATTTATTTATCCATTGATTGCTATTGATGAAGGCCTAATTTATCTCTCAATTACTTGATGAAGGCACACAATGTGTTTTTCCTTCAACACTCCCCTTGTGCCAAATCAAAAGGGTGGTAGGTGCATAAATGTTGTCTCGCTAAAAATCTTGCCAAGTAACAAAAACCCAGTGAGAAAATAAATCTTGGTCGAAGGGAAAAGAGTTATAAAACACCTATGTTGAGACTCCCCCTGAAGTCTACACGTCCCACTTGATAAGTACGTTTATCATGTGAGCTACAAATTTCAATTCTTGTCGTATAGTTCTCAAGAATTGTTCTTGCCAATAATTATGTAAACAAATAGAACATAATTTCTTTAAAGCTTACTTTAGTTACTTGTATTGGGTAAAACTTGTTGGTTCCCATGGTAAATACATAAACCATTTTGGGAATGACCTTTATGTGGATTACAAAGATAACCAACGGAAACCAATCCAACTAACACATTATTTAGTCTATAGGTGTAAGGGGTGGCTTCAACATTTATTAAGGGTTTCAATTTCATATGTTGTCCCTTTCCAAATTTCTTTAGGGGTCACAATTCTATCAGTGGTCCTTAATCATCTTCTGTAATGACACAACAAGCCCATTCAAAGGTTCATTTTTAGGTATCAGAGCGTATCAATGACACCATCCCGATGATACTGTGTTTGGTCCTGAACTAAATCTAGGTAACAAGTTCATTGAGAAAGTAATAATCAATCGAGTGCACTGAGCTAAGTACAATAATGCGCATACTAAACTTATATAGGGAATTTCAGATCCCAATAGCTCTTCGTCATTTTTTCTTTGGACGAAATGGATCTTTCTTTAAATCCATACTGCGATCGATCATGGAGTGCTAACCATATGCATCTTGTCCATGTTAAATCGCCTGAACATATTTTGGACATATGCAGATTGGTGGATAAGTTTTCCATAAGCTCAAGTTCTAGTACAAAGCCTAGACAAACTGAGTTTTCCCAAGATTCTTTATCTCAATTTTGGATTGCAAGTAGCTCATGATTCTCTTATTTCTTTAAGAGTACCTATTATTTGTGGTTTCTCTTAGTTCATTAAGAGTACCTATTATGTTCATCCATCAACATAAACTGTGAATCCGAAACTTGTTTCCCTATAAAACGCAGGGGCACTTTTCGTCATTCTATAATATTTCCCAATCAAGTAGTCACATAAGCGGGTATACCACATACGTCCAGATTGTTTCAATCTAAAGTGAGTATTTCAACTTTATTGCAAACACACTCCGTGGTTTAGAGTCACTTGACTTGGGTAATGGAAAGACCATCAGGTGCTTCCACATATATCTATATATTAAGATCCCCATAGAGATATGCAATAACCACTTTCATTTGCTGCATTTCCAGTTCTTTGGAAACCATTAGGCTAACTAAGTAGCGAAACGTTATAATGATAATTATGTCAATCCAGGGCGTAGTGAGAAATATATCAGGACTTTATATTTCTTATTACGCTTTCTGACAAAGACTCGCTTATGTCCTACAGGCTTTACACTTTGTCAGGTTAGCACTACCAGACCAAATAGTCTTTGTTATATAATCAAGTTCTTCCTGGATTGCTTATTTCAGTTTAGGACAATATGCTCTTTGTTGACATTATACAATTGAGCATGGTTCGATATCATCGTGCTCTATAATTCCTTGAGCAACAGTATAAGCAAATACATCATTAATCTATGTGCAATGTCTTTCCATCGACTCATATGCACTCCAATATATTGAGATTTCTTTATCTATAGAATCATATAAAACTTAGGAGCGTCCTCCAGTAATGATTCATGGACATAACTATAATTAGAGATAATCTCACGAGATGTATTCTCGACATTGATGATCAATAAATTGAATTGTGCCACACCTCCATTTTCTTCTTTTGGATGGTGTCAATCGAACCAGGTGGCTTCCCCGCCTGAACCATACTTCCACCAAGTGTGGTTGCAACACCTTTTCTACGACATTGTGCCCCTTGTTGGGGACTTCTAACCTTGCAGACATTTGCAGCTGGTATATGGGACCTAGTCACTATAGCAATATCAATAAACGTACCAGACATCGGATTTGCTACGTTCTGAATATCAATTATTAATTATACTTCACTTTCACGTTGTGAAGTTTGGGGATCAATGAGACATAGTGGGGATAGACCACGATACTTCCAGTCGTTCCCTTAGAAAATTCTTTTTCTTGTCTCCCCCTAACGACGGGAAGATTGTCTCATTAGAGTGACAATTCGCAAGCTTAGCGATAAATAGGTAGTCTGTCAAAGGTTCTAAATAGCGGATAATTGTTGCAGATTCATATCCAACTTATATACTTAATCGTCTTTAAGAACCCATCTTACTGCGCTGTGGGGGCGTAATAGGCAAATATATTGCACAACCAAATATACGTAAATGTGAAATTTCAGGCTTATATCCAGTTACCAACTGGTACGCAAAATTGGTTGGTCAATAGTGGGTTTAAAACGAATAAGTAAAGTTGCATGCAATATTGCATAACCCCATGCAGAGATAGGCATGTTGATGCACATAAACAGTGCCCTAACCACCATTTATTTTCCTTTGATGGTGGCCTCTGCGAGACCATTTATGTAGCACAAGGGGTGCAGGATGCTTCACATTAATCCCAATAGATGCAATAACCATCAAATGCTTTTGATGATGACAAGGATGGTGAGTCCTTAAACATATAATATGTGTTAAGAGTTTGCATTGCATAATTAATTGTGGACATAGAATGACATGTGATCATATGTCGAAGAATCAACCAGAACCATAAAATACTTTAATGGTCCGCATTCTGGATGAATTGTTCCACAAATATCATCTTGTATTCTTAGTGAGAATGAAATATTTTATTTAAAATCTTTAGCATAAGTAGGTCTCATTGTTACTTTTGCTAAAGAGCATGCTTTGTAAAATGAGTGATGTGTCTTTGAGATTTATAATGAGGCAGAGTGGGATGTAAGTAGTGTTTCTGGTGCTTCAGAAAACAAAGGTTGCAACAAAGCAACAACATGACCGATATTGAGCATTGTATCAGATCTTTATCCCATTTTATACTTCACTCAGAAAACAGATGTCCGTATTAGTTCTTCAATATATGGATCATCATGTCACAACTTGGATGTCCAAGATTGTCATGACAAAGCCTATATTAATCAGTGTCCCATAGTTCATTATTGGCGACAATATATAATTCGAGAATCCTTATAATAGTGAGATATAATTCACTAGATTGACTCATTAATTTTTCTAAGATGTGTTTTCTTCCACATTCACTAGAGGTAATTAAATTTCATCCTCATTATGATCTTTCAAATGATAATGTTGGCACAAATATCTTTAAAATTAAACAAGAAATATTGATTCACAATATAATGAAATAAATTTTTACTTTTAGAATAAAGTTCAAATTAATAAGCCAGCGTCACTAAAAGATCTTAATCCAAGAATCAAACTAAGAAATCATCAGTCTAAATAACTTTAAGACCCAAAGTAATTTTTCAAATAAAAGGAGACACAATACCTGAACAACATTCTTGAAAAATGAGAAATTGATAAAGTAAAGCAGTCAAAATCACGAATACCTATTGACTGGGCAAAGTCCTTGTTGCCATTAAAATTTGCAATTGTGAGATTAACATCTTTACGATGGTTCTCGCCTTCCATATAGTGGGTTTCATGTTCTTTAGATTTCTCATACCTCTTATAATTAATTGCTACTTTGGACTTGCATGGTAATGGTGACCCTTACCATGGGTCCCACAACCCGTACCACATGGTGCATTTATTATTTTTACGTTGGTAGGGATTAACACGTCATGTCCACTTTCCTTTGGGACTCTTTCCATTGTTCCCTTAATAAAGTTAGCGTTGGAAATTTTCTCTGTCCCATCAGGTTTGACATTATTATTTAAAAGAATTTGGTCATACTTTTTAATTACTTATAAGATGACCCACATCATCAAGGAACTTGTTGCTTGCCTAGTATAACTGGTATCAGGACAAAAGTCTTATTATGAAAACGTACAAGCCCAATACAAATTTAGGCAATTCATCAGGACTAATAGCATAATACTGACCACACACATGACAGAAAAACACTTCCCTTATTTTCTTATTGAATTTATAAGAGGTGGTTTTTCATAAAAATAAGAACTTGAATAAATATATCATCCTTTGAAAAAATGGTTAAAGAAGTATGCATAGCGCCATAAAGAAGTATGATGTCTTTGAAACATTAGGACATTGGTTTTGACCTTATCAGACGGTTCTTTGTCCTTGGGGGTAGTGGATTGTTCGATTAAGCCATTTATTGGAAGCAAAAGAAAATATACATAATAATTATGTAAACATAACTATATAAGATATTTACTTTTCAAGAATGTATTTGCAAATTATATTTTTGAGAGTATGAGTCACATATTTTTCGATGCTTTGTGAAAATGTTTTATCACATTGATTTATACTCATATGTATCACCCATGAATTTTCTTTATCATGAAGGTGTACAATAACGAACATGTATATATATAATAGAGTATGACATATAGATGACAACTTAATAAAATTTTCAGTTCACAATAAAAATCATAAGCTTACATACCCAAATACATCAGGGGAGTTTAGAATATTTGAAAACAGTTTCATCAATATATGTCTTTGTGTGGCTTTTACTAGCAAAAATATATTTGCACCAATTTCTTTAGATGGAAACATATTCAATAAATTTCAGGGAATCAAAATAGTCACATAAATAAGTAATAACAGGCAAATAAGGACTTTTCACATAAATCCTAATATCTACAGCAAATAATTCTCAAGTCTATACTGCGGCAAACAGTTCTAATTGCTGAAATTAAAAAAAGGGGTTAAGCCTCTTTACCAGAGCGGAACCTTATGGCAAGGGTTCCTAACGGTTTAATAAAGGATTTGACTTGCATTGTACACATGTTCAATGGGACCTACTTCCTCGTCTCATATGTATGGTGCTTCCGTTAGCTTTAGACTTGTCTCAATTGTAGGGTGACAAAAGATGGACAAGTGACCAGTATCGAGTCCAGAAAAAAAACTCAACACAAAAAAAATATTAGCCAAACTGAGAAACGAGAATCACTAAATAATATTTCAATTCCAGATGGAATTTTACGAGATTGCTTGAAAAATAATATCAAGATATAAACAATTCCTCCAAATCAAAAAGGCATAAAAATGTGTTAAAGTAGAAACACATTTTGCATTAATTGGGTAAGAGAAGCATTGTCAATTACATTCTGACAGAGAGAAAGTTGTTTGAATACTGATGTGAACAATTATAAGAAATACTGAAGAAAGAACAAAACTGTACTTCTAATCCGAATACATTATACGAAACATGAATAACCAATTTAGGCACCGCTCCTCTTAGAAATATGCATATAATTTTTTCTTCATTAATAAATATTAAATTAAAGATAACTTCAATTGGGAGGTGTGACATGTGGTTCAAAACTTTCGTATATTTCTAATGTATGTAATCTAATTCATAGAAACCAGGATAATCTATTGATATGTATTCCAGAATTTTATTGGCATAAGCACAACCAATTCGCATAAGCACATGGCAATAAAATCACAGCCTATTCAAAAATATATACAATTATATATGCAGATCCATATCAATAGGTAGAGGGCACAAACAATATATATGCAGATCACTTAAATTTAATCATAACACTCATGAATGGAAGGAAGCAATTACCGATAAAATCCACATTGAAGATCGAAAACAAAAAAAAATTCGGTGACGCGATCTCCACCTCAAGTTTGTGAAATTTAATTGATATATAATTTATAGAACACTCGTGCTGATAACATGTTGTAGGATAATAGAGACAGATTGTTTGTTGACCCAGTCGAGAACGACTACGTCTGGGGGCGTACCAAGCCAGGAGATTTCACTATATCATTAGCCGATTATTCTATACAAGAGTCCCTTCATATAGGGTGTACAATAAATATAATAAATGTCTAATTTATTTATCCATTGATTGCTATTGATGAAGGCCTAACTTATCTCTCAATTACTTGATGAAGGCACACAATGTGTTTTTCCTTCAACATATTTGAGTATCTGGTCAAAAATATTTTATTATAGTACATAATATTAGAGTATCAAGAAATCCATCGGAGTACCAAATATTTTATTAGGAGTATCAAAACTAAAATTTATTTTAATGATTTATTTCGTACGATAATTAATAATTTATTAAAATATGTCAGGGATATCAACAATTTGATCAAAAGTATCAAATATCTAGTTAGGTGTATCAGATTCATATATGTTTATCAAAAGTATGAAAAATTGTATAATTGTTTCAGTTATTCACATTTTCCACTAAAAAACATTCGAAATTGTTTTAGTAATTCATATGTGGTATAAAATCAAATAATAAACAATATCAAATTGTTTAAGTGGTTCATATTTCTTATATTTGGTCAAAATTTCTTGTTATGGTACGGAGTTGTAGAGTATCAAGAGTCACATAAAAAACAATGATTTCATAACCGGATCAGATCGGCTAGTTCGATTGATCGAACCGGGAACCGATCCCGGAACCAGTCCGAAACCCCCTAAAAACCGTTTTATCGGTTGAACCGGTCAAAACCGGTCAAACCCGGTAAAAACCGGCAAAACGGTTCGACCGGTTCTTTTTTTTTTTTTTGAACTGGGCGAATCTTGTAGTTTCCAGCGATTTGGGGGCGATTTGAGGGAAAGCCGAAGGAGATGCGGAGATTGAAGAACACACTAAATTTTACCTCTTCTATTTGGTTTTCTCATTATGAAAAGGTGTGAATCTGAGAAATTTTTTATTGTCGATGTTGGAGAGAGGGATCGTGTGGCTGGGGTTGGGGGTGATTAGAAAGACGTCAATCGGGGGGTTTTTGTTGGTTAATTGATTGATACAGTGTCTTATTGAGAGGAAGATGCTGCTACAATGGGGTTTGTGAGGGAGGGAAGGAAAGGGGAGTGTGTTGTAAACTTGTAATTGATTCATATGGTGTCATACTCATCAGCCTGTGAACAATATTCTATAGCGTAAATCTTGTGACATTACTAACAAAATATGTAGAGCAATATTTACCAGCTTTCCTATTTTTATGCTCATTTCCAAAATACTAGCTGATAATTGATATTCCCATGATTTGCGTATAAGATTAACAAATTAAAGAAAAAAATTAAAGTATAATATATATATTATATAATTCTAGATGACATGTGACATTATAATTCATGTTGATATTTATTGGTTATTGAGTATCAGTTTAAGTTTTTGTAGGTGTATACTTATTTTATTTTTTAACTAAACATATAAAATATTAAAAAATAATAGGTAAAGATCATTTCAACGGTTGAACCGTCGATTGAACCGGTCCGACCGATTGAACCGCTGACCGGTGGTCTGTCCGGTTCGATCACCGGTTCGGTTATGAAAACACTGATCAGAAGTATCAAATATCTTGACAGAAGTATCATAACTTTAAATTATTTTAATGATTTATTTTGCGATCAATATATAAAAATTTTGTCATGAGTATAAATAATTTGATCAAAAGTATCAAATATCTAGTCAGGTATATCATATTCATATATATGTTTATCAAATCAAGAATCTCATCAGAAGTATCAACAATTTGATCAGAAGTATCAAATAACTTTTCAGGTGTATTAGATTCAAAATATACTTATCAAAAGGATAAAAAATTGTATAATTGTTTCAGTTATTCGTATGTCCTACTAAAGATTTGTTGGGAAATAGTATAACCCCAACAAGATTATGTAACAACTTTTTTTTTTTACGACAAAATAAACTACATTGATTAAAGATGAGGAGTAGGCTCGCGCCATACATCCTTTTGAACTAATTTGCTACAACAAGCTGGTACCATTTGTAACCAAATTTTCTCAAAATCTAAATTGGTTCCTAAGTGGGATAGTTTGTGTGTCACTCTATTGGCACTTCTTCTTGCAAAAAGGAATTTTGAACATTTGGTTGTTGGGGTTATAAGTCTCCTTCGCCATCTGTTGTATATCTTCAACAATCACCACTGTATAGGGATCCATCTAAAGCTCTCCTTTAATCGCCATCACTAAATTTTGAGAGTCGATTTCCAGTTCCAAGCTATGAAAGCCTCTGTGAATAGCCCTTTCCAAGCCAAAGCGAAGGACCATGGCCTCAATGAGGGTGCTATTGCCCGAAACAGAGCAACGTTTTGTTCAGCTAATTCTACCGCCCTTTCCGCGTTACGAACAATAAATCCCAGACTCACTGAATCGTACGAGATGGGTTTGGAAGGGACCAAATTTGGATCCGGCTCCTTTGTCTTGGTTCATGATGCTTGTACCTCCCCGCTGTTTCTAATTTCGTCCATAAAGATAGTGAGCGGCTCACAATCAAGGATGGCTCTGGTGACACCTTTTCAAAGCACAAAGTACTTTACCCTCTATATTTTTCCTACGAGCTTCTTCCTGGTCCATGATTCCAACAAATGTTGTCAATTCAATATACCCAAATTGTCTTGATGGGAGGAGTCTTGTGACTCTTGCAGTCCATGACTCGACTTCCTTGAAACCAACATCAAATCGAGGGCTGATAACCCCATATTTGTTTAACCTTCCATTCAATTCAACCACAATTTTTGCCAGATTTGTGGTCATCAACATACTCGAATTCACCAATGAATGTACCCATTCTTCTGCATAACGATAAGAAACTTGATAATCACTTTTGAAGAAGGCCTGATCATAACCGGCCTCTTTCCCCTCTTCTCAGCATTATACATGTTATTCAGGGCATCGTTCAATACACTAATTCGAACAATCTTATAGAACTAGCAGAAAAAGTGGTGTTGGCTACTCTCCACCTAACATCACCTACATGTAGAGAAAGTAGCATCAATGAAATTTACTATAAGCGACATCATTTTGCATAAAGTATCACGGGCATATCTCAAATTTACATGATCTATATAACCCCTTCACAACTTACACTAGATTTCTACATTTTGAATTAATAAAGGGTTGTCTCCAATCTAAGGGATATTAAGAATTAGCTTTAAAGTATAATGATAATTACCTTGAGGTTTACAAAGCCATATATGCTGAACAATTTTGACAAAAGATCAATAAACCATGAATACACCTAACCTACCCTGTTCCTATTAAATTCAATTTACTACATTTTTTACGACAACTTGAATACTAAAGAAAGGATTGAATAAGTCAAAAAATTACACAATATATCGAAATCACAAAAAAAATCAAACAAAAGAAACTTTCAACACGAGTATAATACTAACCTTCAGAAAATCAACAGACCAGGACGAGAAAGAGGAGGGCAAGGCATGAAATGTTCCAGCGGAACGTTGTGCGGTGGTGTTGGGCAGCGACAATCACAAAACGGCGGCGGAAGGTGGGAAAAGGAGAAAAACAATGCGCAAGGAAAATCTGAACTCAGAAGACAAAGGATTATTAGGTATTCTACTTGTGGTCATATTTTTTTAAAATCTAATCAAACGGGTCTAATGGGTATCCAATCCAACAAGTTGAATATGGATCTGGTGTAAGACCCGTCTCATACGAGTTTTAGTCTATTATTATTAAATGAGTTTTATGCAAATCAATGTATAAAATGAATGTTGTTGTATTTATTATATGATTGTTGAGGGAAATTATAATGATCATTTATTTGTATAATACTATAATGATTAATGTTTATAGGGTTGATAGGGATGATTTTTAAAAAATTAGTTTATAAAATCCCGAAGTAAAACTGTTTTAGGATTAAAAAACCCAAAACCAGGTTTACAAAATTCAAAGTAAACATAGACAAAGAATTCATGAAACTGATTAAGGGGTATGACATAAATTAAAATGTATTAATCATGATAATTGAAGAGTATGACTTATTACCACATAAAGAGTATTACTCGTGATATTGAAGGGCATGACTTATACTACAATATATGTATTAGTAGTAATAAATGAAGAGTATGAGTTACATTATAAAAGGGTATTCGTCGTGATAATAGAAGGGTCTTGTTGGGATATTTTTGTTTTGATGAATTTTGTCAAAACATTATCAACTTGTGTTATTTAAATTAATCTACAGATAACAAGTTGAGGGGGAACGAGAGAACAAGTTAAGAAGAAGAAATCAGAAATCAGAAGAAGAAGAAGAAGAAGAAATCAGAATAACAGATCTGTTGTGCAGTTTCGAATCTCGCATGCGATATCTGAATCGCTTTGTGAAGTATCGGGGATCATTTTGTGCAAGATCGATCTGTTATGCGAAGATCGATCGGTAGGTAAAGATCGATCCTTTGCTGAATCGGTATCTTTGAAACAGATCGATCATTGTGCAGATCAGATCGGTATCTTTAACAGATCAAATCTCATCTTTGAAACAGATCGATCTATTTGGCCCGTCACGAAGCCGATCAATCTTGTCGATGAGATTGACAAATTTCGCATACGTAAATTTAGGAGACCAGATCAGGCGACCAAAATCAGAAGAGATGAACAGTAATCTGGTGAGCTGATCAGATCCGTTAGACACACAAAAACAGCTGGCCAATAAGAAGATAACAACACATATATGGATGTGACATAAAACTGCAAACAACAAGTGCAAAAAGTCAAAGAAAAGTTGGAAGACTATTAGTATGGATTTGAATTTACTCTCCAACGGTAATATTCAAATCCACACTATAAATACATTGCACTATCTTCAAAAGAAGAAAATGGAGGATCTGCAAAGTGAAATTAAAGACAAATATTCAAGCAACTCCATTCAAGAACACAGAGCATTAAATATCCAAATTTACCCAAGAGTGTTCTTCATTGTATCTAAGCAAAAATGTCATATCATAAGCTTAGAGAGATTTTCCCAACCTTAGCATAGAGGCTAAACAAATGTAAGGGGAAATCTCAACCTAGTTGGAAACCAAACAAACCTTACTCAAATCAGTTTGATAGATTAAGTTTGTAGGTGAGTGAGAACTCGTTAAACATCTATAGGCGATCCCGTGAGGGAGATAAGTCCCGTTTGAGTGAGAACTCGGTAAACATCTAAGCAATCCTGAAAGGGAGGGTAGGCGATCCCTTAGAGGGAGATAAGTCACGTTTGAGTGAGAACTCGTTAAACATCTATAGGTGATCCCGTGAGGGAGATAAGTCCCGTTTGAGTGAGAACTCGGTAAATATCTGTTGGTTAAGTTGGTGCCCCATGAAGGGAAGAGTGGATGTAGGACGAGTTGTCCAAACCACTATAAAAATATGTGTGTTCTTATTTGATTTCATATTAACTGTCATACATACTTTAGCAAATCTACATAACACACATTCGAAAAAAAAAATTATTAAAGTCACCTCCCATTTAAATTTTTTGGGTTTTAACTCGGTATTTTTCAGGACCAACAAGTGGTATCAAAGCAGGGGTTCAAAAGTTCACTAGATTTTAATGTGACCACCTGAACTGATCTTTTTTGTTAAAACCCATTTAGTTTAAAATGCATAAATTTTAAAATTCATGGAGGTTGACAATCATCTTCTCATTTTTAAAATGCATACAATATTCTTCTTCTTTTCACTTGTTTAACTAACATTGTTCTTCTCATATATTTTTATTGTTAGTTAGTTTTGGCATCATTATCAAAAAGGGGAAAATTGTTGGGATATTTTAGTTTTGATGAATTATGCCAAAACATTATCAACTTGTGTTATTTAAATTAATCTACAGATAACAAGTTGAGGGGGAACGAGAGAACAAGTTAAGAAGAAGAAATCAGAAATCAGAAATCAGAAGAAGAAGAAATCAGAATAACAGATCTGTTGTGCGGTTTACGAAGCTGTTGTCAAGATATCAGATCGGTAAAAGATATCGATCATTTATGGCAATCGATTAATTGTCTTTGAAACGGATCAGATCTCTTTATCTTGAACATATCGATATCTTTGAATCGATCACGATTCGATCGATCGATCTTGATCTGAGACCGGACAGTTACGCATACCGAAATTAGCAGAACCGGATCGGCGACCAAAATCGAGAAGAGATGAAGCGATGTCTGGCGAAATGATCGACGATCAGATTAGACACACAAAAGCAGCTGGCCAATAAGAAGATAACAACACATATATGGATGTGACATAAAGCTGCAAACAACAAGTGCAAAAGGTCAAAGAAAAGCTGGAAGACTATTAGTATGGATTTGAATTTACTCTCCAACGGTAATATTCAAATCCACACTATAAATACATTGCACTATCTTCAAAAGAAGAAAATGGAGGATCTGCAAAGTGAAATTAAAGCCAAATATTCAAGCAACTCCATTCAAGAACACAGAGCATTAAATATCCAAATTTACCCAAGAGTGTTCTTCATTGTATCTAAGCAAAAATGTCATATCATAAGCTTAGAGAGATTTTCCCAACCTTAGCATAGAGGCTAAACAAATGTAAGGGAAAATCTCAACCTAGTTGGAAACCAAACAAACCTTACCCAAATCAGTTTGATAGGTTAAGTTTGTAGGTGAGTGAGAACTCGTTAAACATCTATAGACGATCCCGTGAGGGAGATAAGTCCCGTTTGAGTGAGAACTCGGTAAACATCTAAGCAATCCCGAAAGGGAGGGTAGGCGATCCCTTAGAGGGAGATAAGTCCCGTTTGAGTGAGAACTCGTTAAACATCTATAGGCAATCCCGTGATGGAGATAAGTCCCGTTTGAGTGAGAACTCGGTAAACATCTGTTGGTTAAGTTGGTGCCCCATGAAGGGAAGAGTGGATGTAGGACGAGTTGTCCGAACCACTATAAACATATGTGTGTTCTTATTTGCTTTCATATTAACTGTCATACATACTTTAGCAAATCTACATAACAAACATTCAAAAAAAAATTATTAAAGTCACCTCCCATTTAGATTTTTTGAGTTTTAACTCGGTATTTTTCGGGACCAACAGGTCCAGACTATAAATATGCAACACAATATATGTATTAGTAGTAATAAATGAAGAGTATGAGTTACATTATAAAAAAGTATTAGTCGTGATAATAGAAGGGTCCAGACTATAAATATGCAACCAGTTTCACGGTAAATAAATTTCATAGGAGACCTACTCTTGAACAATTAATTATTGGGCTCGGTATACCCCTGATTAATTCATCCACCCGATTTTTTAGACATTCATAGATACATCACCATGAACTACTCATTATACTATTCTCAACAAACTAATTTGCTTTATCTTCTCCCCACTTTTCTTTTTCTCGTGCCGTGCCACACCTATTGCGTAAATTGGGAGTTTTTGGAGGAGGAACTAGAAGAAGAATAAAACAAGGATAGTTGCAAGCAAAATGGGGGGTTTAAAGAGAAAGAAAGGGAATAGTGGTGGTAATCAAGCGCGGACGGTAGTGAGGGATGGGCTGGGTTGTAGCCCGCCCTGTTTTTTAGAAGAAAAAAAAATTACTATTAAAAAAATATCGTATTTCACCCCAGAAGGATTCGAACAAACAACCTTCCAGTTAAGACAACTGGCACTTCACCAATGAACCACTTCAGTTTTTCTTATCATTGTGTAAAGTATAAATATACAACTGTTAAATAAATTAAAATTAAAATAAAGCCCTAATTTAAAAATCAATCCAGATGAAAGGCAGAAGGCCAGAAGTGCAACTCTCACTCTGTTCCTCTCTTCCGCTGCAAGACTGCAACGCGTCCGCCGTCGCCATTGCTCCTGTCATCGGCGCCGCTCCTCTTATCGTCGGCGTTCATCGCCATCGGTCGCTTCTTTCGTTTCCTTCACAACTTCATCCCATTCAATTGTTTTGTTATATTAAATATTTGAGTACTTGTTCTTTTTTGTTTGAGATCAAAATGTTTCAAAATATTAAATTAGTGAGTATTCATTGAATCATTGGATGCAATTTTTTGTTTTATATGGATGATTTTGTTGGGTGTGTACAAATTGTTAATATTTGCCCTAGATAAAATTGTATAATGGATGATTTTTAATTTTGTTTCAAAATACTTGAACATTTTTTATTGTAAATTGGATCCATTAATTTGATGTTGGAGGGATCTACTTGAAAATTAGGGGTTTTATAAGAATGAGTTATGGGGTTGATTTTTCCTAATGGGCATAATGCTAATGTAAAAGGTGATGAGGTTTTGAGGAGTGTTTGGGGAAATGAAAATTGGTGAGTCAATACAAATCAATATAATATGAGCTCAAACTCTTAGGAACTTTATGGGATTTGAGGAAAGATTAGAGTAAAAAATATATAAATTGGGAAAGTAGTATATATGAGTTTGGATATTAGTGCAAAAAATATAATGTAATATATAATTCCTCTAATTTTGTATTTGATTTTGTATTAGGTGGTGGATAATCGAGAAGCGAAGAAAGAGAAAACTATCCAGTCACTCTTCATTAACTTCAAACGAAAGGAGCTTATGACAAGTGAAGAGCATATTACATCAAACAATGATAATTTAGCTCTGCCTCTTGATGTTCAACCTCCTCAATCACAAAGAATTGAAATTGATCTTAATTCCCTTGAACATGATCCATTTATATGTATCTCAATTTGTGAACATCCTGTTAATCAAAGAGATGAAATAAGGAGAGCTTACATAAAAATGGGAGCATTTCATCCCAGTTTGGATGAATATAAGCCAACATCTGATGGAATTCAGAATCATCGATTTCAAAAGGCATGGTTTCGTCAATTCCCTTGGCTAGAGTACTCACCCTCAAATCATGCTGCGTATTGCTTTTCGTGCTTCATATTTGATCATTTGAATAACAGTCATTGTCCATTTACTTTGGGTGGGTTCGATAGTTGGAAAAGGGTCAACAACCGGAAGAGGTGTTCGTTTCTAAAACATGTGGGGGATGTTGATTCACAGCACAACAGAGCGGTGGTTTACATGAACTCTTTAAAGGATGTCTCTCAGCATATCGATAAAGCACTTAATCGTAAAAAATCGGAAGAGATAAAGAGAAATCGTCTGCGAGTTATGCTTACAATTAAGTTTCTTGAATATCTTACTCTGCAAGCATATGCTTTGAGAGGGCATGACGAGTCAGTATCTTCCAAAAATTGAGGTATTGTCATTGAATTGATAAAGCTTTTGGGATAGATGAATATTGAAATTAATGACGTTGTTTTAGAGAATGCTCCTTTAAATGCCAAGTATATATCACCAACCGTTCAAAAAGAGATTTTGAACATCTTTGGTAGTCGAGTGAGAAACAAAATTCGTGAGGAGATTGGTGATTCAAAATTTTGCATTTTAGTTGATGAAGCTAAAGATATCTCTAATAAAGAACAAATGGTTATTGTGTTAAGATTTGTTGATGTTAATGGTGTTTTGAAAGAGTGTTTTCTTGACATTGTACATGTTAAAGATACTACTGTTATAACACTGAAGAAAGAAATATGTCTTGTGTTAAGTCGACATAACCTGCAAATATGCAATATGGTGGGTCAAGGTACGATGGAGCGAGCAATATGGGCGGTGTATGGAATGGATTACAAGCCCTTTTTTTTGAGAGATTGCCCTTATGCATATCATGTTCATTGTTTTGCTCATCGGTTGCAATTAACATTAGTTGCTGCAGGTGGAAAAGTACGACAAGTTTATTATTTCTTTTCAAACTTGAAGAAGATCGTAAATATTGTTGGTGCTTCTCCTAAGCGTCACACCGAACTACAATCCGCTCAAGATATGGAAATTGTAGAAAAGATAGCTACAGGAGAACGTGAAACAAGTAGAGGTGCTAATCAAATTGGTAGTCTGCATCGTCCAGGAGAAACTCGTTGGAGTTCTCATTTTGATTCCAAGTGTAGTTTGATTGATATGTATGTTGCAGTGATTACTGTGCTTCAACATATGTCAGATGAGGTGCTGGGATATTTTAGTTTTGATGAATTATGCCAAAACATTATCAACTTGTGTTATTTAAGCTAATCTACAGATAACAAGTTGAGGGGGAACGATAGAACAAATTAATGAGGAACTCATGAAATCAGACGAAAATGATCAAGATCAGATGAGGCTGCAGACGAGACTGATCGAGATCAGATGAGGCTGCAGACGAGACTGATCGAGATCAGATGAGTAGGATGCGTTCCGAGTTAATTGATGCGCTGAGCAAAATCAAAAGAGAAGAAAAGATAAGCCAGCAAAATCAGAAGAAAGAGAGTCACCTGATCAGAAAATATGCATACCTGATCAGATGACCAGAAGACCTGCTCAGAAAATATGCATGCCTGATCAGATATGATCAGAAGAGGAGGTTGATGATCAGCAGAAGAGGTTGTTGATCAGAAGAGGAGTAGATGAGACTGATCGAGATCAGATGAGGTTGAACAAAGATCAGACAAAACTGATGGTTTAGATGAATTGCACAAGTCTACTGAAGACAAGTTCACTGAAAGAAGAAGTCACCTAATCTGATGTCCTCAGAAGACAAGTCGCCTGAAGATAAGTCCTCTGAAGACATGTTCACTGAGAATCAGAACGCCACTGATCAGATAGCCTGAGTCAAGTAACCTGAGGGTCAGAGAGTGCAAGTGACCTGAGAGGGTCAGGATGTCTGAAGTCAGAAGAGCTGAACTCAGTTAGCCTGAGTATCAGTATGCCTGATCAGACAAGGTCCACTGAAGAGAAGTCTGCTGAGTCAAGAATCCTGAGTCCAAGGAAGCCTGAGTTCGAGAAAGCTGAGAATCAGAATCCTGAAGATTATAGCCGTTAGATTCAGCTGACGTGGACCAATGAGAGGAAGACAACCAACCTGAAAAAGTTGTAGATGCTACAGAATAGTATGGATTTGAATGTAACTCCATCCAACGGTAACATTCAAATCCACACTATAAATACAAGTTCTTCCTTCATTATTTAGGGGGTGAAATGCGTGAACCATCGAGCTTCAAAGCCAAATCATCTAGCATTTCCACCGTAGAACACTGATCAAGAAATACACGCATATATTCCAGAGTGTTCTATCCTAGATCTAAGCACAAAAGTAATATCCTAAGCTTAGAGAGATTTTTCCATCCTTAGCATTGAGGCTAAACAAATGTAAGGGAAAATCTCACCCTAGTTGGACACCAAACAATCTTTACCCAAACCGAGTGTTAGGTTAAGTTTTGTTAATCAAGGATTGTAAGTTAGTTGGACTAGCTTACTTTCTGGGTGAGAGTGAGAACTCATTAAACATCTAAGCAATCCCGCAAGGGAGTGTAGGCGATCCCGAGAGAGGGAGGAGATAAGTCTAGTTGAGTGGGAGCTCTATAAATATCTGGTTGAGTAAGAACTCCATAAACATCTGTTGTACCGTGTTGGACTAACACTTAAAACTAAGTCCAGTTGGTTAAGTAGGTGTCCCTGCTGATAGGGAAGAGTGGATGTAGGAGTTGGACTCCGAACCACAATAAAATCGTGTATTATTTATTGCTTTATGTTCTTACTTGCCATATGCATTTTGTTATAAGCAAAACACATCATTTAAAAAAAATATTGGAATCAATCTTACCTCACCCTTGTTTTATATGCATTACATGATTTTTACGCATTTCATGGTTTTTTCTCGGGACCAACATGAGGGTTCTTCTTACGATACAAGTGGTGAAGCTTACGGGTGTTGGATGGTAATGAGGTATTTTGATTTTGTATTCATTCTACACTTGATGAATAAAATTTTGGGACTTTCATATATGCTTTGTCGATCTTTGCAGCAAAAGTCTCTTGATATCTTGAATGCAATGGATCTTGTCTCAAGCACCAAAAGTTTACTTAACTTGTTGAGGGATGAAGGTTATGATTGTCTTCTAGCACATGTTGAGTCCGTTTGTAGAGAATATCACATTACAATACCAAATATGGATGATCGCTATGAAATGGGTACAGGGCGTTCATGTCAACAAGTGGATGTTATCACGTTTGTGTTGGGGTTATACGTGAAAGTATGCTTTTACTTTGTATAACCTATGTATTAAACACTTATTTACTGAAATAAATTGTTTATCATTGTTGCTTTAAATATGATTTAATGTTATATATATTTATTGCAAACCGTTCGTAGCACACGTTACATTGTAGTTAACGTGGTGATACCAGATCACAGAAGATCGCGTTAACAGTTCCTTGTAAACGAGTGTGTGTTTCACAACTTAGATAGATCCGAACAATCTATTGGTAGAAGTTGATGTGTAAGGCTCAGATTGGCTTGTCTTGACCAAGAGATTACACTAGTGCATTCGATGCGCTGAAGCGGACCTACAGAGAGGATAAACTCATTCGCACTGACTTAAGGGATGAAGAGTTAGACCTCAGTGGTTGTTGATTTCTTAATCTCTGTCACTCAATAAGGACTGTGTGTGATTAATAGTTATTGCTTTGACTTATAAATGAGAAGAGAATCATTGCGACTTCGATACCCTATATCTTGGGCAATAATATTAATTGCACGACAGTTGCTAAATTAATACAGAGAATCGTGTGCTTGCAAAAGTCTTGCTTGATTGGTCCCCTTGGTGGGCCCGAAACCTTTATCATACCAAATCTTACAAGTGGAATTAATTTTCTGGTATGGATAATAAAGCTGGGTTGTCCTTACTCCAAGGATAAAGAAATTAATTAATATAAAGCTTTTCAGTGGCTTAATTAATTAATGGACTAAATAATCTAAACACGGGAAATAATAACTGGGAGCCATATTACCGTAATATGGGTTAAGATTGGATAGTGCAATATTAATTATATAGCGGCATTAATTAATATTAATGGGCTGAATTATATTGTGGCTCAATATTGGAATTCAGAAGCCCATTAGAAGGTCCATCTTAATTCTCCTAAAGGCCCCTCAAGTAGCCCAAATTATAATCCAATAAATAAAATGTGCTTAAAATAAAATAAATTATTGTTGCAATATTTCCTCAATAATTTCGAAAATATTAAAGAAAAGTGGGAGAAGAATTTTCTTGAAAAGATTTTATGGAAAGGAGATAATGTATTCTTGGAATACAAGATTATCCCATAAATTCAAGAAATCTCCCACTTGACTTCTTTAATAGGAAATTTTCGAAAATTGTAGAGAAATAATAGGAAGAAGGATTTTCTTGATTTTCTTGGAAAGATTTTTATGGAAAAAGATATGTATTCTAGGAATACAAGAATATATCATAAATTCAAGAAAGATCCAATCTTGAAAGATCCCCTATTATTTTCGAAGATTTGGCTAAATAAGGGTGTGAGATTTTTGTGGAAAAATACACATGGAAAGAAGAATATATGAGATATATTCAAGATTTCTTGGAGATCAAGAAAAGATCTTTCCTAACCTTATTTGGAGTCCAAAATTTCGTTCCCCCCCTCTATATAAATAAGGGGATGAATTTTTTCATCCCCTAGTGTTCCATGCGTTGGAAATATTAGAAATTCACAAAGGTGGTGCAACAATATTTTTATTTTCCTGGTTTTATAAATCGTTCATTGGAGAACCTTCCAACGGGGTTATTGGACGAGGACTTGGGAATACTTGAGAAGGACTTTTGGTGGGTATCCAGATACTTGATCCTGTCTGTCTCAGATCGTCTCTCCAACGGGTACGTTTAAGTAAACTCCTAGAAATTCCGCGTGCTAGGATATTTTACGTGAAATATTATTTGCATGTTGTTGTTGGATTGATTATTATTTGAATTCACTTAGGTAAATTCATGCTAGTAATAATTGTTAATTTAAATTTGTGTTTATGAGGTCATCCCGATAGATCCTTGCATATGTTATCCCAACAGTTTGGTCATCATTACCGATTTGATGTCTTTAACGAGGCAATTGTAGGTCCCGAACGGGTTTCGTGAGGGCAGAAGTCTAGAGGGGAGTGGTGAATAGACTTCTGAAAACTTTTTCGTGTAAGATCAGGTGTGATGGCAAGTTGCCTGATCAGAGTGCGAGTGAATCAGTTTGGACTGATATCCAACTTACTGATCGCCTAATGGCAAATCAGTTCGGTGTCTATCAGTTTAACTGATGTGCGGAAGCTAGTTTTAACCCGTGTTAAAAACCAGTTTTATAAGATCAGATTCTGAAGTCTGTTTTCAATCAGATGACTGAAATGTCAAGCTGATCAGATCAGTTGCTTGATGCAGACTGATCCTAACTCAGAATATGTATGCAGTTTAAAGCCAAGTTGTGTGCAATAGTGTAAAGCAGTTAATAGCAAGTAAATACACACAAGATTTTTATAGTGGTTCGGACAATCAGTCCTACGTCCACTCTTCCCTATCACAAGGGGCACCAACTTAACCAACTGGACGTAGTTTATTGTGTTAGTCCAACACAGTACAACCAACAGATGTTTTAAGAGTTCTCACTCAACCGATCCCAGAAATCAGAACTAGAAACCCTAGTCTGAAATCTTGCTAAACAAACTTAACCTAACTTTGAGTTTGGGTAAAGATTTATTGTTTATTCCAACTGGAATTCTATCCTAGTTTTGAGGTAGCCTAAAGCTATAGGATAAGAATTTTATGCTAAGAACTAATGGGATGAACACTTATAAAACAAACTTGAATTTTGTGTTCTTCGTGCGGAAATCTTGCTATAGCTTGAGCTTGATGATAATTTTTGTGTCTTCACTATGAAGAGCAATCCCATATTTATAGACCTCGAAATCAATGAGCCGTTGGAGAGCAATTTGAATTTCAGGCTATTTTTGGTAGGTTGCAGGATTGATTTGACGTGCTTCAGGAACGGCATGGCCGAAAGCGTGTATATTTATCCTTTATAGCCGTTTGACTTTGCAGTGCCGAATCCCGCATTGTCAGCTCCGTACGTACGTGTCTCGTTCTCATTGGTTAACAAGTACACTTTTCAGTGTTTGTTCTACCAACTAAAGTTGACATTCTTCTTGTTCTGATAGTACGTATGATCTGGTGTAACATCAGTTGACACCTGGTGTGAGCTGACCTGATCAAATAAAACTGATCAGTCTACCTGATAAAGTCTTCTGGTGCAAGTTGTCTTAGCTCAACTAGCAGACTCGACTGATGTAGGTCTTCTGGTCTTCTGGTCTTGATCTTCTGGTAGCCATCTGATCTTCAGGTCAACTGAACTTGAGCTTCATGTCTTCACCTGATCATCTGACTTCGTCTGGTCTTCTGACTTGACTTGTCTTCTGACCTCATCTGGCCTTCTGATCTTCTGACCTCATCTGGTCTTCTGATCTTCTGACCTCATCTGGTCTTTTGATCTTCTGACCTCATCTGACCTATGCATATATAGTTCCCCCTCAATATGTGACATATCCTTTACATCAACTGTCTATACAATTCAGCTGGTCATCCTATCCTGATACTAAGTCATCAGTCAGCTAACAGGTCTGGCTGGTCCTATTACAAACTGTTTTGGAACTTCCATCAAAACTTAATAAAAATTTCCCAACAATTTTCCCCTTTTTGATGGAACCAAAACACTTAATCAGAAAAACAGATAACCATGCGAAATGTAAAAATATAAACAACAGAAATCAGAAGACAATGAGTTGTTGTCTTAAGATCAGAAAGATAGCTTGTTTCATTGATAATGATTTGAAGTACAAATACAAGATTTATCTAATAACTGATCTAAAAGAGAACATCTTCTGATTTCTTACAAATCTCTCAAGCCTTCAGGAACTTGGAATATATTATACATTCTTCTCAGCACTTTCTTCTGGCGTTCTTCTTCAATTATATTGCCTCTCTCCAGTGCATCAAAATAAGCTTTCCTGAAGCCCACTAGATCATATTCTCCATTCTTCTTCAGATGAGGGATCATATGCTCAAATCTCGGAGCAGAAGGTCTCAAAGTCATCTTCTGTCCTTCCCTCATGACTTCCTTGTAGAAGACTGGATATTTGGTTTCGAGCCAGTCCAAAAAGATCTCATCGAAAAGATTATCATCTTGTTCTTCTGGGACTCGCTGGATCATGAATACATCGCATAACCAGTTTGTCTTAATAATTCTCAAGGGGTCATGGAGATCTTCTCTGCATACCAGTATCTCATTTACCTTTCCTGGAAGAGCATTCTCTACCCAGGTTTCGTCTGTATCAGCAGCAGCCTTTTCTTTCTATTTTTTTCTGAAGGCACGATTTAGGCCTGCTGCTTCTTTCAGCTTCTTTCTCTTGGTAGCCTCTTCCATGATCTTTCTTCTCTTTTGCAGATCCTCTTGTTCTTTTATCTGGTCCTTTGATAGCGACAGTTCTATTCTGGTGACCATTGTTTTCTGAGTTGCAGGGCGTTTAGGTTGTTTTCTCATCAATTTGCTTTTCTTCTCTGCCTCTGCCTCAGCTGCTTCTTCTTCTTCTTCTTTTGGCCGGATCAAGGCTTCTGGCTTCTTCTTCTATCAGCTGCTTCTTCTGAATGGTTGATGAGAAATCTTCGGTCTTGTCCACCCTTGCGGTTAGATCAACCAATTCATCTTTTTGTTCCTCAATGGCCTTATCCTGCAAGTCCAGTTGTCTGGTGTGTTCTTCAACATTAGTGAATATTTCGGCCAACTCAATGTCCTGGACTTCAGGTCTTGATGCAGAAATGATCATTTGAGCAGATGGGGCGTCATGTTTTTCTGATGTCTGACCTTCCCCCTTTTTGGCTGCATCAAGAAGTTTGCGGATGGTCGACTCCAGCTTGGCAAACTGAAACAGCATTTCTGTTTTGAGCTCATCGACCTCCAAGGATTGGATCTGAACATGCGATGCAGAAGGAGTCGAACCCAGCATTTTGGACACAACATCTTCCAACGTCTTCTTTGCAATAGATACATAGGTCTCGAATCTCTTAACTGCAGCTTCAAAATTGGAATCAGCTTGCATTAATGATTTGTAGGCTTCCTCGAACAGTACTCGAACATCTGAAAGCATAGAGACCTCTAGTCCAAGTTTCGCAAGCAACATCTCCACTCTCTTCATCTCAGATGTCGCCACTTCTGAGTGCATCTCCACCAGTTTGGCAGTTGTTAGATTCCTCTCAGACTCAATAATTTTCTGAGTACGCTCCTTGTTGGGATATTTTATTTTTGATGAATTATGCCAAAACATTATCAACTTGTGTTTTTGAAGCTAATTTACAGATAACAAGTTGAGGGGGAACGAGAGAACAAATTGAGGGGGAACTCACGAAATCAGACGTAGATGATCGAGATCAGACGAGACTGATCGAGATCAGATGAGTAAGAAGAGTTCCGGAGTAAACTGATGAGCTGAGCAAAATCAGAAGAGAAGAAAAGCTAAGCCAGCTGATCAGAAGAAACTGACCAGAAGATCAGAAGAGAAGGTTGCAGATCAGAAGAGGAGCAGATGAGACTGATCGAGATCAGATATGAAGATGAGCAGATGATCAAGATCAGACGTGATTAAGATCAGATGTGCTAAACTGATATGCTAACCTAATATGCTAACCTGATGTACTAATCTGATGCAGATAACTGATATGTTGACCTGATGCTATAATCGACCGATCATGTGAATCGATCAGATTAGGGCGAGAAGAAATCGATATCGAAAACCGTAAATCAGATACCGGATCAGAAAAAGTCATCTGAAGAGAAGTCATCTGAAGTCATATTCACTGAGAATCGAACGCCGCCGATGATCGTTAGCTCGAAATCTTTAGTGACTGAGGGTCGATTGTTCAAGACGGAAGAACCGAACTCGGTCGGCCAGAGTGTCGATAGATGATCGACGATAAGGTCCGCTGAAGAGAAGTCAGCTGAAGGCTCAGATAGAACTGAAGACACTGAGACTCAGAGAATCCTGAATGATTCCAAGGCGAGGAATCTGAGGAATATAGCCGTTAGAATCAGCTGACGTGGACCAACGAGAGGAAGACAACCAGCTTGGAAAAGCTGCAAAAAGCTACAGAATAGTATGGATTTGAATGTGACTCCATCCAACGGTAACATTCAAATCCACACTATAAATACAAGTTCTTCCTTCATAATTCAGAGTGGAAGGTGTGGAAAAATGCGTGAAACATCCATCAAGCCAAATCATCAAGCATTCCCACCAATAGAACACAGAGCAAGAAATACACACATATATTCAAAAGTGTTCTACCCTAGATCTAAGCACAAATGCTATATCATAAGCTTAGAGAGATTTTCCCATCCTTAGCATTGAGGCTAAACAAATGTAAGGGAAAATCTCAACCTAGTTGGAAACCAAACAAACCTTACCCAAATCAGTCGATTAAGTTTGTAGGTGAGTGTGAACTCGGTAAACATCTAGCAATCCCGAAAGGGAGGGTAGGCGATCCCGTGAGGGTGATAAGTCCCGTTTGAGTGTGAACTCGGTAAACATCTGTTGGGTGTTGGACTAACACGTTAAACTAAGTTCAGTTGGTTAAGTAGGTGCCCCTGTTGATAAGGAAGAGTGGATGTAGGAGTTGGACTCCGAACCACTATAAAATTGTGTGTTATTTACTGCTTTATGTTCGTATTTTGTCATATGCATTTGATTATAAGCAAAACACACATCGTTCTTAAAAAGCAAAAAATTGGAATCACTCTGCCCTCACCCCTGTTTTATATGCATCACATGAAATGTTTGCTTCCGCACGCGCAAAATGGGTTTTCCACCAGGACCATCAATTGGTATCAGAGAGGGTAGTTCAAAAGGTCACCAGTTTTCAAAGTGACCACTTGAACTGATCTTTTTTTTAAAACAAAAACCTATTTCTTTAAAAATGCATATATTCTAATGTTTTGGCGTCATTATCAAAAAGGGGGAAATTGTTGGGATATTTTATTTTTGATGAATTATGCCAAAACATTATCAACTTGTGTTTTTGAAGCTAATCTACAGATAACAAGTTGAGGGGGAACGAGAGAACAAATTGAGGGGGAACTCACGAAATCAGACGTAGATGATCGAGATCAGACGAGGCTGCAGACGAGACTGATCGAGATCAGATGAGTAAGAAGAGTTCCGGAGTAAACTGATGTGCTGAGCAAAATCAGAAGAGAAGAAAAGCTAAGCCACCGACGAAGAAACCCACCGTAAGATCGAAGAGAAGGTTACAGATCGTAAGAGGAGCAGATGAGATCGATTGAGATCGACGGATCGAGATCGATATGAAGATGAAGCAGATGATCAAGATCGACGTGATTAAGATCGATGTGCTAAACCGATATGCTAACCTAATATGCTAACCTCGATGTACTAATCTCGAGATAAACCGATATGCCGACTGATGTTATATCGATCCGATCATGTGAATCGATCGATTAGGGATAGAAGAAATCGATATCGAAAACCGTAAATCAGATACCGATCGTGAAAGAAGTCATCGTAAGAGAAGTCATCAAGTCATATTCACGAGAATCGTAACGCCGCCGATGATCGCTTAGTTCGAAAAGTAGTGACTGAGGGTCGATTGTTCGAAGACGGCGAACTCGGTCGGCTGAAGTGTCAAGATGCCTCGATCGGGATAAGGTCCATTGAAGAGAAGTCGGTGAAGGCTCGGATAGAATCAAGACACTGAGACTCAGAGAATCCTGAATGATTCCAAAGCGAGGAATCTGAGGAATATAGCCATTATAATCAGCTGACGTGGACCAACGAGAGGAAGACAACAACCGAACTGGAAAAAGCAAAAAGTTTGAGAATAGTATGGATTTGAATGTGACTCCATCCAACGGTAACATTCAAATCCACACTATAAATACAAGTTCTTCCTTCATAATTCAGAGTGGAAGGTGTGGAAAAATGCGTGAAACATCCATCAAGCCAAATCATCAAGCATTCCCACCAATAGAACACAGAGCAAGAAATACACACATATATTCAAAAGTGTTCTACCCTAGATCTAAGCACAAATGTTATATCCTAAGCTTAGAGAGATTTTCTCATCCTTAGCATTGAGGCTAAACAAATGTAAGGGAAAATCTCAACCTAGTTGGAAACCAAACAAACCTTACCCAAATCAGTCGGTTAAGTTTATAGGTGAGTGTGAACTCGGTAAACATCTAGCAATCCCGAAAGGGAGGGTAGGCGATCCCGTGAGGGTGATAAGTCCAATTTGAGTGTGAACTCGGTAAACATCTGTGGGTGTTGGACTAACACGTTAAACTAAGTCCAGTTGGTTAAGTAGGTGCCCCTGTTGATAGGGAAGAGTGGATGTAGGAGTTGGACTCCGAACCACTATAAAATCGTGTGTTATTTACTGCTTTATGTTCGTATTTTGTCATATGCATTTGATTATAAGCAAAACACACATCGTTCTTAAAAAGCAAAAAATTGGAATCACTCTGCCCTCACCCCTGTTTTATATGCATCACATGAAATGTTTGCTTCCGCACGCGCAAAATGGGTTTTCCACCGGGACCATCACTCCTCCATCTGACTCAGTAGAGCGGAGGCAAGATTTGTAAATTGAGCTTCCGTCGATGCCTTGACCCCATCCAGAATAGTCATCGAAACGTGGTCTAGGGTCTCCGGCGGAATAAGCACAACTAGTGCGGATGTTTGCGCCTCCTCAGCTAGGGTCTCATCCGGTCCACCCTCAGCTGACTCATCGGCAGCATCGTCAAATTCCTCATTAAGTTCAGAAAAAACCCATTTTCTTGTTTATCAACCAGGCAACATCACCATCAACAGCTAGTTCTGCTGCGCTGGTGACTCTGGCCAGATGTTTCATCTTGAGCTTCATGGCCACAAAGTCATCATTTCCAATGGCCTCCAATGCGATCAAAAAATCTTCAATATTTTGTAGTCTGACGTCCCTCCAGAATAAATTGTCAGCAACCTGTTGACGAACACCAGGATGGTCAACCAGGTTGGGATAGTGGGATTCCAGAAAATTTTCCACTCGCTGCCTCAAAAATCTGATCACAGGCTTTACTGGCTCAGGAGAGTCGAAGACTTTCTTGGTGTTAAATGGGTTATGAGCCACAGAAACGAAAGCAGCCTTCTGTCGGGCAGTCTGAATGTCAGGTGTGGCTTCCATGAAGGCAGGTTGAGGTGATAGTGCAGGCTCAGGTTGGGGTGATGTATGGAGAGATGGTTGTGTGGGAGGTGAGGGTGCAGGTGTAGAGGGATGAGAAGAATGAGGTTCAGGTGAGGGTGTTTTCTGAGGTGTGGGAGAGGGGGTTTTGGATATTGGAGTAGGGGATCTTGGATAGTGAGTGGACTCATGACCCTTGAAGAGGGAGCTCAAGTGTGCCGAGTCAGATGGCTCAGACTCACCCTGGGCTTCTTCAAAACTCTCTTCTGCAGCCCTACCAGCCTCTTTCTGAGCAGGCTCCTCCAACACTACCAGTTCGCGCCCAGTACTGACCGTGTGTTCAGAGCTCACAGCGGTCTCTTCTCCAGCCAACTCAAGATGCTTATCTCCCCCAGATTACAGGATTTCAACATCGCTATCCTCGTCCCTCAGACCCCCAGAGGGCATTCTAGTCCCTTTTGGCAGCATTGTGGTGAGTGTTCTCTAACGTTTCTCACCCACAACATCAGAAGTTCGTGTTGGCTTGCTCACTGGTTGTTTTCTCTTGGAAGCCCTTGACTGTACTGATGGTACCAACTTAGATTTTGGCACATAAGGGGCTGGGTCATCATCACGCTGCCCAGACAGCTCCTCATCCTTGTAAAGCAAAACCTTGAATTTCTCTAGGTATGACTTCCGCCCAATGTCAGACCAGGAGTAGTGAGGAATCTTATCGGCGAGGATGATGCTGACCTTGTGAATATTGCATATATTTTTGGTCAGCACTACCTGGTTCTGCTCATTCACCACAAACTTTGCTGATTCTTGTAGCAGCCGATGCTTGAACAACCCCATCCAGTTCATGTCTGGGGCCTTCTCAATAATGGCAGTCATCACATGCTGCTTTTGCTGGGTTAGGGCATCTGGGTTAAAAGCAATCCCCAGAATGACCTTCGAGACGATCTCGAAAAGCAGCCTATATTTCCTTCGGAGGTAGGGAACCTTGACATTTGTAATGTTTGATATGTTCCCAGGCCTCAGCAGCACTTTTTGAAGATACTCTTTATCTGACATCCCTGCGGTAAACTCATCAGGGTAGTTTCTGCCCATCGGAAGACCAAAAATCCTTCCTAGATCATCGTTGGTGACATCGATTCTATTCCCACCAACGAATGAGTATAACTCCTTATTGTCCATATCCTTTAACTTTCTCAGAAATTCTAGCGACTCAATTATGCATACATTATTTAAGTGGCGATAGCAGAATTGCTCAAGACCACAAGCCCTTAAACAGTCCAGAATTTCCAGAGATTCAGGATCATTAGTGATGTGAAATAGAACGTATTTTTCATCAATCACGTTCTTTATCATTGAGGCATAATCACAACTTTCCACGGGGACTATCGATGTTGCCATTTTCATATATCTGAAAAGCATAAACATATGCACAATAAATTAGATTTTTCATATCCTATTTTCGTGTTAACTCGTGCAACATGCTTTAAAAAGTGTGATGTGTGTTCATAAATAAGATCCAAAAAAAAAAAAAATACAGCAGTGCAGAGATTGAGTTATGAACACAATATGAACATACACATAAGACTACCATAAGCATATAATCAACAACCCTACTAAGAGCTAGATATGTTATATCACATAGAAGGTGCGCAAATTACCAGAGAAGCGATTTGAAAAAATTTCAAAAGCTAGAAAAGATCGCTTCGAATGTTTGAGTGTTAGAAGAATTTCTGGAAACAATTGCGTGTTTGTGTGAGAGAATGTGAAAAGGTTCTGGAAATGGTATATTAGGGTTTATATAAGTGAGAGGGAAAATAAAGTGTTGCACGAAAGATTTGAAACTACTTGAGTGTCCTTGACTTGATCGGACGATTAAGATCAAGTGGGTGAAAAGTAATTAAATCGTGCGGTCAGGGATTAAAATCGGTAGACTTTTGGACTTAAAAATTCGCAATAAATGCATTTAACACAAAAATCCCACGTCCACATTTAATGCTTGCAGGCGTGACATCATAAAGTAATGTGAATAGTAATAGCTAACATAGAATAGGCATAAAGATAAATCAGAAAACGTATCTGACTGACTGATATTGTAATCAGTCAGTTACCACTGTGTTCTGATCTGGTTGGCCTGATTACTGTTGACCTTACTGATGGTAGCCTATCCCTTAGTATTTCCCAACAATGTCTCACTTATCTGATCAGATTTCTGCTGATCCAATCTGCTGATCAGATTTCTGCTGATCCAATCTGATCAAGTCAGGTCTTGGGATGTGCGCTCCCACCAAAACCTCATCCTCGGGTAGTCAAACGATCGCCTCGATTTCCTGAATCGGCGTGATGTGTGACAGACCCGCAATGATGGACTGAACACTTTGTGATCAATAGTCGCGTATCACCTACGCGGTACCACTTGCGACGCTAATTTCTTTGGGAGGTCCTCAAAATTTCAAATTTTGCATTCTCACCCCCGCTTTTCCTCTATAAATAGGACGGGGTTTTAAACATACAACCCAAAATACTTTTTCCCCACACTTATCATTCTCAATCTTGTGCATGGAAAATTATGGCGAAAAGAATTCCAGTGAGTCCTCAATTTCAAGGCGTCCTCCGGCAATAGGCTTCTTCTACTCTACACAAATGACCTCCGTTTCTCAGTCCATCCCTGAGCTTCCCCCATTTCTGATCTCGTCTTCATCGGAGGATGATCATACGGCTATTGCCAAGCCTCACTGCCACCCGGTTGGCGGATCTGCCACCGCCAACATGGAGGTGCCTCTGGCCGTCTGTGCTTTGGGCGCCGATCGGAATGACAGGAATGATAGGGTTAACGACGATGAGCATCTTCTGACATGTAATATGGATTTAGTATTGTATACTAAATCCCTTACACCACATGTATGACACTCATGTTCATTTAAAGCGAGAAGTCTCATCGTGTTTAAGGTTTAGGGTTTAGGGTTTATCTTTCGACCTCCGGGTCTATTGTAGTGAAAATCTCGACCTCCGGGTCTTTATCAATAAAATTCTCTTTTACCCTGTTGTGTTGACTTGATTTCCTTATGCGATTTTTGCCTAGTCTTAATATTTATGCAACTTGTTTATTGGACATTCGCTTAATCGTCTTACAAAGTCTGAACATCCAATCTGATCAGTTCCCCCTTCATCTGATATCCCATTTTCTTGATCAGATCTGATCAGTTGAGGTACCTTACTCAACTGATTCTTCATATCTGGTCAGTCTCTTAACCAACTGGTTCTGGAGACCAGTCCACCAAACATTTCTGGTGCACTTTCTCCAAGGTCCAGAAGTCCTAGCTCATTACAGAGTTCTCTGAATCTGACTTCAGCTAGTGGCTTGGTTAAGATATCAGCTCTCTGCTTATCAGTATGGATCTTTTCCATTCTGATGTTCTTCTTTTCAACATGATCTCTTATAAAGTGATGTCTGACATCCACATGTTTGCATCTTGTATGTAACACAGGGTTCTGAGTAATTGCAATAGCATTATTACTATCACAGAATATAGGTACGTTCGTAGCTACAATGTTATAATCCCTCAGCTGCTGACTAAGCCAGAGCAGTTGGGAACAACAACTTCCTGCAGCCATATATTCTGCTTCAGTAGTAGATGTTGCAACAGATGTCTGCTTCTTTGAGAACCAAGAGATCAGTTTACTACCTAAGAACTGACATGTTCCTGAGGTTGATTTTCTGTCTATTCTGGAACCTCCATAATCAGAATCAGAATACCCACTAAGCTCTAGATTATCATCTGATGGGTAGAATAAACCAAGGTTTATTGTCCCCTTTAGATACTTAAGAATCCGCTTAGCTGCTTCCAGGTGGCTTTGCATTGGATTTGCCTGAAATCTGGCACATACACCTACTGCAAAAGTTATATCTGGTCTGCTGGCAGTCAGGTATAGTAGAGATCCAATGAGATCCCTGTATTCTTTCTGATTAGTTTTCTGACCATTCTCATCTGGATCCATCTTGAATCCAGTCATCATAGGAATTCTGGCTTCCTTACTGTTCTGAATTCCAAACTTAGCCAACAAATTCCTGGTGTATTTTACCTGGCAGATGAATATCCCTTCTGTACTTTGCTTAACTTGAAGACCCAGAAAGTAATTCATCTGACCTATCATGGACATCTCGAACTTCCCTTGCATCAGTTTGCTGAATCTATCACATAGGTTCTTGTTGGGAGATCCGAAGATGATATCGTCCACATAGATCTAAACCATCAGAATATCTTCACCATCTTCTATTCTGAATAAGGTTCTATCCACTATTCTTTTAGTGAATCCACTGTTTATCAAGAACTGAGATAGTGTATCATACCAGGCTCAAGGAGCTTGTTTCAGGCCATAAAGAGTTTTTCTTAAACGGTACACCTGGTTGCCTTTTTCAAAGTCAGGAGGTTGTTTAACATAAACTTCCTCAGCTAGTACCCCGTTTAAGAATGCACTCTTTACATCCATCTGATACACAATAAACCCTCTGTGGGCAACATAAGCCAGAAACAGCCGAATGGCTTCCAGGCGAGCGACTGGTGCAAAGGTCTCATCATAATCAATTCCTTCTAATTGTGAATACCCCTTAGCAAAAGTCTTGCCTTATTTATGGTTATGACATTATTCTCATCTCTCTTGTTCTTGAATACCCACTTGGTTCCTATCACATCTTGATGAGTTGGTCTGTCCACCAGTTTCCACACTTGATTCCTTTCAAACTGCTCTAATTCTTCTTGCATGGCTAAGATCTAGCTAGGCTCTTGTAGAGCTTCTTCTATGGTGGTTGGTTCCTTCAAAGACAGATAACAACAATACATGGCACTTTCACCAACCTGATGTCTAGTCTGGACTCGGGCATTCGGATTGCCAATTATCAGATCAGTTGGATGGTCAGATAACCAAGTCCTTCTTTTCTGATGTATATCAGTTTGGATGTGATCATCCTCATCTGATATTAAGTCACTAGTCGTTGGGAGTGGTGCAATAATAGGATCCACTTGACATGGACAAGTCTCAGTTGATGTTGGAATCATCATATGCTGATGTCTGTCCTTAGGAACATCAGGTGTTCCCCCTGAACCAGATGGTCCAGTTGATACTGTCTTAGCTGTATCAGCTTCTTCATTGACAGTTGTACGTACCTTTGGGTCTGATTGACCTGATGAATCAGTAAGATCAAGTTTTGGAACATACACTATTACGTGATCTGACCCCTTGTCTTTGATACTTAGTTGATCCATTTTATGTGCATCAGGTACCGGTTGATCTGGTACTGCTTGTTCTGAGGCAGATTTCTCTTGTTCAGAAGATGTCTCATCAAAGACCACATGTGGTGTTTATTCCACAACTAGGGTTCGCCTGTTGAACACCCTGAAAGCCTTGCTGGTTGAGGAATATCCTAAGAATATACCCTCATCTGACTTGGCCTCAAAGATTTTCAACTGGCTCTTCCCATTGTTGTGTATGAAACACTTGCACCCAAAAACATGGAAGTAAGAAACACGAGGTTTTCTGCCCTTCCACAGTTCATAGGGTGTTTTGAAGTGAGCCTTAGTCAGAGAACATCTGTTCTGAGTGTGGCATGCAGTGTTGATGACGTCTGCCCAGAAACGATTTGGAGTAGCATGTTCAGCTAACATAGTACGAGCAACTTCTTTGAGTGTTCTGTTTCTCCGTTCTGCTACTCCATTCTGTTGTGGTGTTCTTGCAGCTGGTGTTTCATGTTGTATTCCAAACTTGGTACAAAAGTCAGTAATAAACGAGTTCAGAAATTTTGTACCTTTATCGGATCTGATTTTCATAATACTACCACCCTTCTCATTTTGTAACTTCTTGAGCAGCTCGGGTATCTTTGTTGTAGTCTCATTCTTCTTATATAAGAAAACCACCCAGGTAAACTTGGAATAATCATCCACGATCACCAGAGTGTACTTGCGTCCATTGAGACTAAGTGGGGTAACTGGTCCAAATAAATCCATATGGAGCAGTTGTAGTACTTTACTGGATGCTGGTCTTGGGATTCCCTTGAATGATGTTTTTACCTGGTTTCCCTTCTGACATGCGACACATGTCTGATCCTTAGAGAATACCTCATTCGGGAGACCCTCAACCAGAGACATCCTTGCTATCTTGTTAAGAGTTTTAAAATTCAGATGGCTCATTCTCTTGTGTCAGAGCCAACTGCTGCTTTTGGAACTCTTAACAATCAGGCATGCATTTCTTGGACAACTGTTCCAATCTGCAATGTAGATTGTTCCTTTCCTTGAACCAGTTAACAAAATCTGTTGAGTAGCTCGATTCTTGATAGTGCACTGATCAATCGAGAACTCAACACTGAATCCGTTGTCGCAGAATTGTGAAACTGATAACAGGTTATGCTTCAAACCTTCGACATACGAGACTCCTGTAACCTGTACATCATCATTCTCTAAGGTTCTGAATCCTCTGGTAAAGCCAAAGTTATCATCACCAAAGAGTACACGTGGGCCTTCTTGTCCTGTGTATGAACTAAGGAGATGTTTGCTTCCAGTCATGTGCCTTGAGCATCCACTATCGATGTACCAGATAGTTGCTTGTACACCTTCTTTATTGGCCAAACCCACGCGAACATGCAATCAAATCAATCTTTAGGTACCCCAGTAGAATCTGGTCCTGGGGGGTTAGAAATACCTTTCGGGATTCAAACATATCTGGCACCTTTGTTGAAAATAGAGGGCTTGATATGTCTCTCATAAACATCTACATAATCATACGTCTCTTCATACGCAATCTGGTCAGTATGGTCATGAGTGTGAGCCTTGGATGAGTCAGAAGACTTGGGATTTTTCATTGATATTTGTCTTCTTTTAATCCAGTGGGGCTCAGGTGCAGCAGCCCTAGGTTTCTGATTGTAAGGGTAGGTACGACTGCTACAATTAAAAGATTCATATCTTTTTGGCATAGATGGTCTTAGCAGTTTACCCTTAGCTTGCTTGTTAGGCAGCTGGACCTGATTAGGTTTCAGATCAGATTTCCCTTTGAGAGGTTGTCTTTTCTGATTCCTAATCTGCTGATCAGGTTGAGGTCTCTTCAGAAGAACTGGATTCTTCTGTTGATTCCTCGACTGATGCTTGATCAGTTGGGGTTCATTTTTGTTCCCTTTCTGATCAGACACTTACCTTGCCTGGTCAGCTGATCCTTTTCCCTTATCTGATACAGATTTTGTTTTTCGTGTATCGTGATCAGAAACTCGTTTGATTACACTTTTCTAAAATGAACCAGACGGGGCTTTTGAGGATGTAGAAGGGTGTTCATACCCAATTCCCTTCTTATTAGTTGACGTACGAAAATAGTTGTTCAGATCTTGAACGGTCTTAGAAGATTTCGTGAAAACCTCTATTTTCTTACGCAAACTATCCTCAGTTGTTTTTAGACTCTCATGCAGTCGGAAGAGTTCATCAAACTTAGCTTGGAGGATTTTGAGATCATCAGCTTGCTGTTTGTTAATGACTAGCTATTCTTTAATCAGTTTATCCTGATCAGAAGAACTGACTTTCAGAACTTCCAGTTCTGTAGTCATCTTCTGAGCAGTTTCAGCTGATTTCAGTTCAGCAGCTTTTCTGACCGCATTTTCTTTAACAAGCTGAATGTTCTCTATCCGTAGCTTGTCGTTTTCAGCTTCCACTATGGTATAAATATCTACTGCATTAGAGAGATCATCAAGCAATTGCTCACTGTAGAGCTGCAGGTCAATCTCTCCAGCAGGTGTGCTCAGCACAGCTGGTATGGAAATAGAAAACACAGATGGTTTAGAAGATACCTCAGATTGATCTTCTTCCTTTGCCATTAGGCAAATATCATCATCAGATGAGAACATCAGATCATCGTAATCGTTGAAATCATCAGCATTGCTCATCAGGCAGAAGTCTTCCACAGATGAGTAACCAGAATCTTATGATGGCAGATAAGAGTCATCTATTCCTATAGTGTTAGCAACCATAACTTTTCTGTCTCTGTATCGTTGCTCTCTTCTGTTCCTCTTATCTTCTCTTTCTCTAGGCATCAGGTCAGGGCAGTCTGCACTGTGGTGACCTGGTTTCTGGCAGTTGAAGCAGACTCCTCTCTCTACTGAACTTCTTCTGGCAGGTGAGTCATGTCTTCTGTATGATCTGTCAGGTGACTTCCCTATTTGCCTTTGATCTGAATTTCTCCTTTCTGATTTGTGATCTTCAGCATGATCATCTCTTTTCTTTTCTCTTTGGTCGTCTCTTTTGTCATCAGAACTGTTTCTTTCCTGTGATCTGTCAGACGATCTTTTTTCTCTTCCTCTGCTATTCTGATAGTCTTTGTAGAATCTTCTATACTTTCCTAATTGAATATTTGATCTTTCAAGCTTTCTGGTGAGTAGAGCAATCTGTTCAGCTTGACTTACAATGTTTCCAATAGGCTCAAGAGATTTTGAGCAGCTGCCGCCTGCTTTGAATGCTACTGCTTTTGTTGTTGCAGGTGTGGTTTCTGCAGTGACTCATCATCTTCCTTTTTCCCTCTCTAAATCAGGTCGAATTCATGGGCTTTCAGATTTAAGAACAAACTACTCGGCTTCATCTTTGCTATATCTTGGCAGTCCTTGATCACTGTGACCTTCATATCCCATTTCTTCGTTAAAGATCTCAGAATCTTGTAGTTGATGTCTTTGTCGGTCATTTCTCGTCCTAATTCTCTGAGCTTGTTGATTGACATGGTAATCCTTCCATCTAGCTGGTTGATCGTCTCGTTGGGCAGCATCTTGAGTTTCTCGAACTTAACTAGTTCGGCCTGTAATCTGCTGTCCTTGATCTGATCCTTTCCTTCGCATATCTCAGCTAGATTATCCCACATCTGCTTCGCAGACTTGAGATATTTGATCTTCTCTCTTGTGATCTTATCCATCGTCTTCATGATGATATGTCTAGCAACCGTATCCAGATTTGACAGCTTTCTTTCTTCAGCATCCATCAAAGATGGGCTCTTTCTGATCCGAGCGCCAACTGGAATATCTGGATCACCACCTTCAGCTGGGTTGTTGTGGTAGATAATGATAGGTCCCTGTTCAAGAAATTCCATCATTCTGCTGCTTATAGCTCCCAGATGATTACTCATGAGTATGACCCAATCTGCATACTCAACAATAGAAAACATGGGTAGATCAGGATACATACCAGATGTATTATCCATGCTTAGTGAGTTTTGAAAACAGGTGAAGTTTTAAAAACGGTTTTTCAAGATATGTTCAAGTGACCACAAAGGTTCTTCCTCAAGAACTGATGATATTCAAAGCCAGTGGTCCGTAGAACCACTGCTCTGATACCACTTGTAGGTCCCGAACGGGTTTCGTGAGGGCAGAAGTCTAGAGGGGAGGGGTGAATAGACTTCTGAAAACTTTTTCGTGTAAGATCAAGTGTGATGGCAGGTTGCCTGATCAGAGTGCGAGTGAATCAGTTTGAATCGATATCCAACTTACTGATCACCTGATGGCAAATCAGTTCGGTGTCTATCAGTTTAACTGATGTGCGGAAGCTAGTTTTAACCCGTGTGAAAAACCAGTTTTATAAGATCAGATTCTGAAGTTTGTTTTCAATCAGATGACTGAAATGTCAAGCTGATCAGATCAATTGCTTGATGCAGACTGGTCCTAACTCAGAATATGTATGCAGTTTAAAGCCAAGTTGTGTGCAATAGTGTAAATCAGTTAATATCAAGTAAATACACACAAGATTTTTATAGTGGTTCGGACAACCAGTCCTACGTCCACTCTTCCCTATCATAAGGGGCACCAACTTAACCAACTGGACTTAGTTTATTGTGTTAGTCCAACACAGTACAACCAACAGATGTTTTAAGAGTTCTCACTCAACCGATCCCAGAAATCAGAACTAGAAACCCTAGACTGAAATCTTGCTAAACAAACTTAACCTAACTTTGAGTTTGGGTAAAGATTTGTTGTTTGTTCCAACTGAAATTCTATCCTAGTTTTGAGGTAGCCTAAAGCTAGAGGATAAGAATTTTGTGCTAAGAACTAATGGGATGAACACTTATAAAATAAACTTGAATTTTGTGTTCTTCGTGCGGAAATCTTGTTATAGCTTGAGCTTGATGATAATTTCTGTGTCTTCACTATGAAGAGCAATCCCATATTTATAGACCTCGAAATCAAGGAGCCGTTGGAGAGCAATTTGAATTTCAGGCTATTTTTGGTAGGTTGCAGGATTGATTTGGCGTGCTTCAGGAACGGCATTTTGTGTCTCGTTCTCATTAGTTAACAAGTACACTTTTCAGTGTTTGTTCTACCAACTGAAGTTGACATTCTTCTTTTTCTGATAGTACGTATGATCTGGTGTTACATCAGTTGACACCTGGTGTGAGTTGACCTGGTCAAATAAAACTGATCAGTCTACCTGATAAAGTCTTCTGGTGCAAGTTGTCTTAGCTTAACTAGCAGACTAGACTGATGTAGGTCTTCTGGTCTTCTGGTCTTGATCTTCTGGTAGCCATCTGATCTTCAGGTCTTCTGAACTTGAGCTTCATGTCTTCACCTGATCATCTGACTTCGTCTGGTCTTTTGACTTGACTTGTCTTCTGACCTGACTTGTCTTCTGACCTCATCTGACCTTCTGATCTTCTGACCTCATCTGGTCTTCTGATCTTCTGACCTCATCTGGTCTTTTGATCTTCTGACCTCATCTGACCTATGCATATTGAGTTCCCCCTCAATATGTGACCTATCCTTTACATCAGCTGTCTATACAATTCAGCTGGTCATCCTATCCTGATACTAAGTCATCAGTCAGCTAACAGGTCTGACTGGTCCTATTACAAACTGTTTTGGAACTTCCATCAAAACCTAATACAAATTTCCCAACAGCAATAAATACACAAGTGAATGAAATCAGCAATAGGTTCAATGATGAGACGGTGGAACTTCTTAAGCTTAGTGTTGTCTTGGATCCCAAAGACAACTTCAGGTTGTTTAACGGAGATCATATTTATGATCTTGCCGATAAATTTTATCCTGATGATTTTACTGATCAAGAAATGCGTGGTTTGAAAGTTGAATTACAACATTACAAAGTTGATATTCTTTCAAAGGGAATTTTTCAGAATTTGTCAACTATTTCTGAATTATCCCAGAAGTTAGTTGAGATAAGCAAGACGGAATCGTATGCTCTAATTACAAGGTTGGTTCACCTTGTTTTGACACTTCCCGTTACCACTGCGACGACCGAACGAGCATTTTCAGCAATGAAGCATGTTAAGAGTGTTCTTCGAAACAAAATGGAGAGTGATTACCTATTAGATTCTATGGTTGTCTACATTGAAAGGGAATTGTTTGAAGACATTGATCATGATTATATTGTCGATGAGTTTTATCGGATAAAAAATCGTAGGGCGCAGCTTATGTAAAAAAATAATAATTTACTATTATGTTTTATAGTGTATTTATTTCAAGCTTTCAGCCCACCCAAGATTTTGATCCTGGATCCGCCCTTGACGACGCCGAGAGGCTGGAATGAGCGCACGATGGCACGAGAGAGTGGAAAGATCGAAGCGCGTGAAATGCAATTGGGGCAAAAATTTAAATCAACCCATTCCTCAAAAGGAGTCATATTAAATTAGAATTCATGTTCACTCTAATACAACATATTAAAGCATTGCTGGACAGTTATCAACAATGGATAATATGAATAAAGCAATACCTAACTAATCAGGATATCTCGTTTATGTCATCATAGATGTGGGGATGTAGTTATGATGATCAAAGTGATTTTCTTTTTCAAAGAAACGCGCACACCCAAAACAAAACTAAGGCACTATCCAAGATGGGATCCAAACAAAGAAAAAGTTCTCCTGCTGGCGTGGAATCATGGAATTTCGCGTCCAGTTTTGATTTTTAAATTCCTAGATTCATGGGTTCAAACTTTCATTACACGCTTTTGTTGACTTGTAATTTCTAAAAATTCTCTGTCACTCATTTCATCAAACGAGTCAACTGCACTGACTTGTGAGTGAGTATCCTGCAAAACCACCACTCTCTCTCGACTGCTTGTCCTGCTCTGTTTTTGTCTGTTTTAGCTGTAATTCTTGAAATCTTAACAAAGAAATCCTGATTTTGGAATATTGCAGATTCAGGGCTTTTTAGTGGGAGCATTGTGTAAATCAAAATTAGATATAGCTGATACTTGTGATTGGGATTAAAGGCAATGGCGGATGATGATTTGTATACTAAAGATGGAACCGTTGATTACCGCAATAATCCTGCAAAAAGGAGTGAAACTGGAACATGGAGAGCCTGTCCCTACATTCTAGGTGTTTATCTTGATACCAAGTTCTGTTTTTACTTGAAATTTTATCAATTTTATGTCTCTTGATTATGCTGTTTGGGCTTATGATTCATTGAATTCGCTTGGTTACTGGTAATCAAAATTGAATAGAAGCATTTCTTGTTCGAATTATTGAACTTCATTTCGTTGTTGGCGATAGGGAACGAATGCTGTGAGCGACTGGCGAACTATGGGATGAGCTCGAATTTGGTGGTTTATTTCAAGAAACAGCTCAAGCAACACAGCACCACTGCTTCTAACAACGTCTCGAATTGGTCGGGCACGTGCTACATCACACCACTTATTGGAGCCTTTGTGGCTGATGCTTATCTGGGAAGATATGGGACAATAGCATGTTTCTCAATCATTTATGTTATTGTAAGTTTTTCTTGATTTGGTTGTGAATTGCTCTTTTAGCTGAAATTTATTTTCGATTTGTTTCTGCGTGGAGTATGGTTTTTTTTGGGGGAAGAATTTAGAGAAAGGCTTATGTTAGTAAGTTAAAGGGAGGAGTGTGAGGTTAAGTTTCCAATTTCAGTGTCAAGGTAAAGATTAGTATTAGTAGTAGCATCTTCAAGTATTATCATTTCCATACTCATGAAAAGTCTTAGTAATTGAGTAGAGGGTGAAAGATACTGTTGGTTCTAGGTAAACCTTTTTGGTTCTCCTTAGAATTTGTGTGATAATTTCGTACAGTTAGAACATGTGTCTACGATATCAAGACCCCATACAGTAGAATAAAAGCTTTGTTTGACGTTGTTTTGTAATCTCGGGCTTTCAGAAAAGTACAATATGATTCTTCATGAACTGAAGTTTTCAACATAACTAGAACTAAGAATACCATCAGTTATTTTATTTTTATGTTAATTTGAACAAGTTTCTTGAAAAGTGAATACTGAGAAATGTACTAATTGATCTCAATCAGGGAATGACTTTGTTGACATTATCAGCATCAATCCCGGGGCTGAGACCAGCTTGCCCAACGAAGGATACCTGTCACGCGACAAGCACACAAGCCGCCGTTTGTTTTGTGGCTCTTTATCTCATTGCACTTGGAACTGGTGGCATAAAGCCCTGCGTCTCGTCTTTTGGGGCCGATCAGTTTGAGGATACAGATGAGGTTGAAAAAAAGCACAAGAGCTCTTTCTTTAACTGGTTCTATTTCTCAATCAATATTGGTGCCCTGGTTGCTGCTTCTGTCCTAGTCTGGGTACAAATGAACGTCGGTTGGAACTGGGGATTCGGTATTCCTACAGTGGCAATGGCAATAGCTGTTGCATTTTTCTTTTCAGGCACTCGTTTATACCGTAATCAGAAACCAGGGGGAAGCCCAGTCACACGTGTATGCCAAGTTTTAGTAGCTTCTTTCAGGAAATATAAAGTTGAAGTTCCTGATGAAAAGCTGCTGTATGAAACTCCGGATGCTGAGTCTGCAATCAAAGGGAGCCGTAAGCTTGAGCACACTGCTGATTTTCGGTAATGTCTGATTAATAAGAATTGATTATTTGAGTTAAGTAGTAAACTTTTAGGTTGTATTTGGTTGAGTTGAATACGTATAGAAGGAAGTCATCTGATTAGCTTAATTCAATTTATAAGAAATTGGGCCAAGCAGGATATGTGACATTTTATCAAGTGTAGCACTTTGGTGCACCAGTTGCACACCGTGCAACTGATGCAATTTTGGCAAAAAGTTTCTACAACTCTGTTTTTCTATATTTTTTCGCGAAATCATAGAAAAAAAGGTTGAAAAGTATTCGCTCATGTGAAAAAAAGTATCAGCTCATGTGAAGAAAAAGTATCAGTTGTATATTGATGTTCAGCCTACAAACTAATACTTTCTCTTACATTAACCAATACTTTTCTTCATATGAACTAATACTTCACATGATATATTTCAAAAAAGTTTAATGAATCAAACTTTGGTCAAATTGAGACAAAATTGCACCAACTGCACTATGCAACTGGTGCATAGATGTATTTTCCTTTTACCAAATCCTCCAATTTTTTTCTGGAAAGCTTATTAGTCCATATTTTATTTTGTGTGGATACAGATTCTTTGATAAAGCTGCTGTGGAGATACAATCAGACCACATAAAAGACTCTGTTGATCCATGGAGACTTTGTACATTGACACAAGTGGAGGAACTAAAAGCGATCATACGATTACTTCCCGTTTGGGCGACGGGCATCATCTTCGCCACTGTGTACGGTCAAATGAGCACACTGTTCGTTTTACAAGGTTTAACCATGAATACGTATGTCGGGAAATCGACCTTCGAAATCCCAGAAGCATCACTCGGCATTTTCGACAACCTTAGCATCATCTTCTGGGTCCCTATCTACGATAGAGTCATCGTTCCCGTTGCCAGAAAGTACACGGGCCACAAGAACGGGATAACTCAGCTCCAAAGAATGGGAATCGGCCTCTTCATCTCTATCCTCTCCATGCTCTCAGCTGGGATTCTTGAGCTCGTTCGTCTCAAATACGTGGAAAGACACAACTTATACGAGGAACCAAAAATACCAATCTCAATTTTCTGGCAGGTTCCTCAGTATTTCATTATAGGGTGTGCCGAGGTATTTATGTTTATCGGACAGCTGGAGTTTTTCTACGAGCAAGCGCCAGATGCTATGAGAAGCTTGTGCTCGGCTCTTCAGTTGACGACCGTTGCCCTGGGGAGCTATTTGAGTACGTTGCTCGTGACTATTGTGACCCATATTAGTACCCGTGATGGGAAACCCGGGTGGATACCCGATAACCTCAACCACGGGCATCTTCATTATTTTTACTGGCTGTTGGCAATACTGAGTGTGATAAATCTCGGGGTGTTTCTCGTGGTTGCCAAGTGGTACACGTATAAAAAGCCAGTCGGGACTCTTCGCTGATGATCTGATCGCTACGTATGGTGTTGTTAAAGGGTTATGATGGAGGGCTTCTGTGAATATTTTACACGGTTATATGGTTTACTTGTTTAGGTTTTGTATTGAATTATGCATTGTTATGTATGTATACATCTCTTCATCATCTCAAAAAGAGGTGATGTTGAGTATTATTGTTGTAAACTTGTTCAGACTTTAATAAGTTTGTTCTTGTATGCTTTCACTCATGTTATGTTTTACCCAGAAGGGGATTGTATTTGTGCATAGTTTTTATTTTCTATACTTTTTCTCCATCATGAAAGGTCGTAGTTTTCGTGTCACGTTTCATTTCGATATGGTAAGACTAGGATCCTGTTTGCAAACTCTTATTTCAAAGATAGAAGCGCATATTTTAAAAAATAAGGGTATGTTTGTTTCGGGACTCACCCGGATGGACTTAGGACTTTGCGATCCAAGTCACATACTAGTTGGGAATTTCCACATCCAGCTTTTAAATTCACTCCTATAAAATATACCTACACACCTATTTTCACAAAATTCAATACAATCATATCATCACTTTTCTTCCACCCACTTATTCTCTCTCCTACTTTTCTCTCACCCAATACAATATAATAATATCACATTAATCATTATTTCATATTGATTTGACATAAAGCAAAAATCTCACCCTACCAAAATCTCAAAACAAATACATACTTTTACTATTCATCAAGATTTTTAAATTCATATGATTTTAAAGTCATGACTTCCCCCGCACACCTAAATCTTGAAACAAACATACCCTAAGTGATTCTCACTATTTAAGAATTGATTGAAAACATGCCCTAAATATGAAAAGGGGACAGATAAAAATATGTGTTAACATGAACATGAAATTTTTTGTATCAACACAACACTATACGACAAAATAAGGCAAAAAATTAAATTTAAAAATAGAAATTGCATTATAATATTACAAGTTAATTCATGTTACATATGTGAAATACACATTTTCAATAAAATTATAAAAAATCAAGTTTTATATATAATTAAATCTTTTTTCAAATATAGTGGGTTGAGTACACAAATGCGAAAGAAAAATTTATATTCTCACAAACATGATAAATCTAAATATTGATCCGCAATTTCCATATTATTTTTTAGGTGGTGCTATTGTATCGTATTCGAAATTAACGTCCCTATCATATATATATATATATATATATATATATATATATATTGGGTTAGGTATTTTGAACTTTGACTCGATTATTTTTTGATCAAGTTTAATTTGCTAATACCAAGTTACCAACTATCTCAGCTTCCAAATAGCAGTGGTGGATTGAAACAAACATAAATTAAACTGTCTTTTGTTTCTCTTTTTACTTCATCATTTTTAGATAGAATTGTATATCTAATTTAAATGTTCCCTGTAATAAAACGAATCTACAGAAACAAGTGATCGAGAATAAAAATTAATAATTTTATATTACTTTTATGGATGTAGTACATTTTAGAATAATGTTATAATTTATTTCCATTGAATCATGTATGATTTTAAAATACACTGTAAAATACATGGTACATATAAGACCTAGCCTACTTTCATTTCATTGGTATTGTAATTAGGGATGGCAACGGGGCGGGTTTAGCTAAACCCGTAACCCGACCCGCCAATTTTTTCCCAAACCGTAACCCGCCCCGCCCCGCCGGGTTTTTAAACCCGCTTTAACCCGCCCCGCCCCGTGAACCCGGCGGGTTTAACCCGCCCCGCGTCCAATTTTATTTTTTCCTACATTTTTTAATTCATACTCCCAACTTCATACATATCATTCCTAAAAAATAACACATTAATTAGAATCATTCAAATTATAACAAATAAAATACCTAATTTCATAATCAATCTCACATCATAGAGCACAAAATTCAAAAGTTTTAATCAATCCCACATCAAAGAAGATTATTTAATGGGACATTCACTGAATTAGCTCTAGTTCCTTCTTCAGACTCCATCTATTTTAAAAAAGATAGATATGTTAGTATTTTAGAAAAATAAATAAAGATGAAAATAAATAAATAAGCAAAAAAATAATTTATCTCTACCTCCAATTCATACAATTATTTTGCAGTCCTCCAATTCATACAATTAATACTTGAATTTGTATTATTTGGGTGAATTAATTGAAATTTATTTTGAATTATGTACATTAGATATCTACTCATTCTAATTTCTTCTCAATCTAAGCTAAAACACTTATTCGATAAAAGAAACTGATAAATCAAAGAAAGAAACAATTAAAATAATTCACCGTGAAAGAAATAAACTCTATACAAAATACATTTAATTTAATAAAAAATTATAAAATTAATATATATTTATATATGCGGGGCGGGTTCGGGGCGGGTTTACCTAAAACCGTAACCCGCCCCGCCCCGGCAAAAAACCCGCTTGACCGGGTTTAACCCACCCCGAAACCCGTTTGATCGGGTTTTAACCCGCCCCATCCAGGGCGGATTCGTGCCGGGTTCGGGTTTTAACCCGCCCCATTGCCATCCCTAATTGTAATTCCCAAATTTTTTTAAAGATAAATTAACCCCAATGCTCCATCTTACAATTTATTTTCATTATATTACCAATTTATTTCATTCGGCTTCAGAAAACAGGCACGTTGTGCGGGCTTGAAAATAATTAAAGATCCAGTCGCTATAAGCACCCTAATCTCTCTCAGTTCTTACATCAACTCCGAATCAATCAATGCCTTTGAAACGATATCAAAAGCCCTTAACAGGTACATCTTGTATCTCCATCTGCCATCAAAATTTCTGTCGTTTAAGCTTCGTGCATTTAAAAATTTCTTTCGATTTTTTTTTTTTTCTGCACGTAAATTGTTCGATGAAATGCCCAATTTGGCTATCCGGTAGCCTAATTTTATTTGGAATTTATGCCTGTTACCTGTTTGACAGAATGCCTCAATTAGACTGTTCTTCGAAATTGTCTCCTGAGCAATTTTGCCTGTTACCTGTTTGACTAAATGCCTCAATGAGTTTTGTTTTCAAAACTCGCAAGAATATGAACGTTTTCAGGGCTTCTATTTTCAGGGATTCAACTCAATTGCGCCATTGAATTATACTACTTAATTGCATCCTTTTTGTTGTTTCTTGATCATGTTCATTTGTGAAATATCTCTCACTTTAACCCAATTCACGCACTCATAAGTGAACAAAATTTCTCCTTTCAGGCCTGGCATTAATAACATCCGATAAATTCTTGAGGAAATTCGGATTAGGAAAAGAAGACCACCATTTCTGGAAGCAAATAGGCAAAGGTCTTGTATGCACGTACCCGTATGGCTGCTAAACGAGACCTCCCCCGTTCGGGTGGTGGACACTGAAGCCAGTGCCTAAGGAGGAGAAAGAGCTGGCCCATCTATATGAGCGCCGTCTTTTCCCTTACCCAGGCGACGCTGAGGCAGTGGAGGAGTTCATTGCTAAGGGTGGGATGATTGGCACTGCCATTGGACCAAAAGGAATCATTGAAACGGACAAAGATTCGTATAGTTATGAGAAGGGATTGCAGGACAATAAGCTCGATCAAGAGGCTCTGAAACTGTGGACGAGGATGAAGAATGAGGTCGTGTCTGAGCTTCAAGAGAAAGGGTTCGATGTCGAGTAGCTGCTTGCACTTCCAAGTAAGTGGTATTGAATTTTAGTGGGATTGTTATGGATTTTTATGATCTATATATGTGATGTATATGAACTAAGATTTTGGGACAGATGAAGTTTTAATTGCCAGTGAATAATAGTGTCATAAATGGATGGAAATACATGAACTTGATGAGAGGATTTGATGGATTTTTTAGATTTCGGGGTGTTTGCAAACCATATAAAGGGTGATTTTGAAACTCTACAAATAGCCTGCAAAATCATTTTTTTCCTCAAAGGTACCACAACTTTTGAAAAAAAGTGATTCCTGAAGTTGTATCGTAGAGTTAAAAACACTAAACATGGGAGAATCACTTATTTTCAAAAGTTTATTTGTGGGGTGTTTACAACCACTAGGAAATAGTGAGAATCACTTCTCAATTCAAAAACCTGTTGGGGGGACTTAAAAGAAAAAAAGAAGAAGGAATTTTGCCCTCTTCATTGAGTTTGCAAACACCCCTTTCGTACAACTTTTGAAAATAAAGTGATTCTAAAAGTTGTTACTTGTATTTACAAACACGCCCCCTGCTGGCTGGCTTTCAGTTGTAACCATGTGTCATACTATAATTGTTTTTTGACCGACAAAAACTTGTGTGCATCCGAGTTCACGATGAACTCTATTTCTTCAATATCACAGTTATGCACAAAAACTATTATTATAATTAAACTTAGCGTCTTGATAAATAGGGAAAGAGTGATCTCGTAATATTCTGATTTAGATTTCATATCTTAGACTAAATTAGTTTGATTTGAATCTATTAAGTATATGACAAAAACTTGTATGAATCAAGTTCATGTTGAACTCGGTTTTTTTAAGTATCACTGTTATGTGTAAAACCTCTCACTGTTACGCATAAAAACTATTACTATTATGCATAACATAGTTATTAATGGTATGGCGCCACAAAGTATGACGGCGCTTTAGCGTCTTAAGCGCCGCTTTTGCATCCCCTGGAAAAAAACAACATAAGACCTTGATAATTTCTTAGTAAACCTAACCATTGCTTCTGTAGCAATACCCCAAGTCAAATTTTCACCTTGGTGAACCAACTCATCTTCATCTTCCATTAGACCAACCATCCACTCATTGCTTTCATCTATATCTCTCAAAGAGATAGGATCAATGTGATTACGTGAGTCATACCGACATTCGATGCTTCAACGCACTATTATTATACTTGATAAAAAAGTGGATCTTGAAACCCTAGATGCGTTTCACTTAAATATTAAGACTTAAGAGATAGTATTTTTTTATTATTCGATGTTATTTGACAAATAAAAAAATGTTTATTTTATTTCAAACCTAGATGTACATAAAACGCCTTTAAGCGCTTTTTGCCCGAGTCAAGGCAAATGAAAAGTACTTTAAAAAGCCCCCGCACAAGCGCCGAAAAATCCCAACCGCCTTTGGACCTATGGCAAAGGTGGTTAACGCCGGAAATCGCCAGAAGCATTTTAGGCGCCTTCAGCGCTTTTTATTAATTATGATGCATAATAATTATCACTTTGTTAAAAAAATACTTTTTATATTTTTAAAAAAGTGAAAATTTTTACGCATAATGATGATAATTTCTACATATAATGTTGATAGAGTTCATGTATATGAAATTTCTTGCGAGAGTGTTACTCTAAGTATATAGAAGTGGCGGGGAGATAATATTTCATTTAAGGCTCGTAACCGAGCCCCATATATAGAGAGTAAAACGAGATCAAATCGGATCTCCTAATATCACAAATGAGAATCTCTAATTACTATAAATACAATGTAAAATGAATCAAGAAGGTTTACATAAGATCTCTCTCTCTCTCGTCAAATCTTGTACTTTCAAGAAAATCGTTTCATGTCTCCTCTCGCTCCGATGCTCGAATCCTTCAAATAGGTCCGCGTGCATCTGCGGTAATCGGACAAGACGACGCGAATACTGGTATGGGATCCGTACCGGATCTGCCATTTTTGAAACGGACATGGCTATGGAGGTTCCAGTTCGACTGAATTTTTTTTGGCCGATGAAATGACAAATAGGAAGAAGGAGATGAACAGTTACCGACTGATTAGTAATTAGGGCTAGGTTGGCTGATTAGTAATTAGGGCTAGGCTGGGTGATTAGTAATTAGGGCTAGGTAGGGTATATTTTAATATATTACCTTATATATTCAATGAATCCGGACATAGTAGTAAATAAAAGTAATTAACATAACTTTTCAAATTTTCAATGCATAATTGGTGGGAGTTTGAAATTTGAATGACCATAATAAACAACATATTATTCCTTTAATCCATATATCTAATGTAGCTATACTATGCATACTTATTTAATATTTAGAATTAAATTGCTAAGGTGCATTTTATATGAAATATTTGAATATTTTTATGTATCAACAAACGTATCCTCGTACCCGTGTCCTTATTTTGGATCATTTTTAGCCGAGTCCACATATCCTAAATTTTGGGAAATTGGATGTCGAACACACAGATCTGTACCCGAGTCCAACACCCGTACCCGTGTCCAAGCAACATAGTCCTCTCGTTTATGTATCAACAGAAATAATACGTGGTTAAACCCCTTCACAAGATCTAGAAAACTCCTCATGCCAAGAGAAAGTCGTCGTCGCTCTGTCTCTTTTCAGTTCGGTATGTCCCTATCATTGCCTGTTACCTTTTACTCATATGTGAATCTAAATTTATGTATGTGTCTGTAAATCGAGGGAAAAAGATATCACAGAGCATGAGTGTGTGAAGAAAGTGGGACATGTGTGTTGCTGTTTGTTGTTGTGTGTGCGTGTGTTTTCGCGTGTATATGTGGTGTGCTTTAGCATATTATTAGTATTATTATGTGAGGGTTAGCGTGAAATATAGTGTGTGTAAAAGGAATACCTACTTGGGACCACAAACCTGCACCGTGTCACACACAATTAATATTCCAACAAGCACAGAAAGAGAGAGCCCAAACCGTGAGCTCACTTGTAGCTGAATATTTACCTAGGGCATTTTGTTAACCAATCAAAAGATAGGATCTAGAATATTCGGTTCCCATTATAAGAACACTGCTATTGTATTCCTAAAAGTTTTGAGAAAAAAATACAGAATTGTTCTCTCCCAAAAGGCTTTCTACTGTTACATTTATTCATGGCTTTCTTTATCATTTTGTTAATTTCTTCCTATGGTATCAGAGCATCAGGTTTCTAACCTGGTGTCTCTGTGTCGTTCCCCCTTTTATATTTCATCATGACAACAATTTTTTGATCGAGTTATGGGACGGAGGTCAATCCATCCCCTACAGCAATCCACATTCCTTTTCATCGGCTTATCTCAGTAAAACTCACTGAGAACAACTATTTGATCTGGAAGCAGCAGGTCTTAGCGGCGGTGAAAGGATATGGTATTGATGGTTTTCTGACTGGAGAGAAGCCTTGCCCAGAGAAACTCGATAATGAAGGTAATCCAAATTCTAAATATCTTCATTGGGTTATGCAAGATCAGTTGTTGGTTTCTTGGTTACTTTCTTCACTTTCTGAGAATTTATAAACTGATACTGTTGGTTTGGAAACCTCTAAAGATGATTGGAATTCGCTTGCAATTGGTTTTGCTAGTCAATCTAGGGCCAAAATTATGCAATATAAACAACAATTGCAAGGAATTAGGAAGGGCACCATGTGTATGAGAGAATACCTCAGTAAGATAAAGTGTGTTGTGACATATTGAATGCATCAGGGCATAGGATCACAAATGATGATCACATATTATATATCTTGTCTGGCCTAGGTCCAGAGTATAACTCGGTTATGGTATCAGTTACATCTTGGCCTGATTCTTTTGCTATAGCTGAGGTTAGCTCTCTTTTACTAAGCTTTGAAGCTCGATTGGAGAATGCTTCATCTATGAATTTCAGTACAGAGGGCTCTGCACCTACCGTTAATCTTGCTCAACATGATAATGGTGGAAGAGATTCCAACAATCAGTCTAATATGGGTAGGGGACCAGGTCAACATGGATCAGTCAACAGGGGAGGTAGAAGTCCCTTCAGAGGTGGCTTTCAGAAAAATAGAGGGAGATCTAACGGATCAAATGGCCCCAGATGTCAGATTTGTTTTAGAACAAATCACACAGCTGAAAAATGCTACTATAGAGCTGATCTTGAATATGTTCCTCCACCACATTTACAACCAAACACTCCACGACAGAATTTTAATAGGAATTTTCAAGCTTCTGTGAATGTGGTAAATTTTAGTGGGCCTGACTCCTACTCTGAGACTTCATGGTATCCTGATTCAGGGGCTAGCAACCATGTGACATTCGATCTCAACAATCTGAGCTCTGCATCAGAATATCAAGGCTCCGAAAGGGTTCATATGGGGAATGGTACAGGTTTGCACATTTTACATAATGGTTCTTCTCATTTAACTGATCCTAATGTTCCTAATGCTCATACTTTCTTGCTCAAAAATCTCTTACATGTCCCTTTCATCCAGAAAAATCTTCTTAATGTCTCACAATTTGCACAAGATAATCAAGTTTATTTTGAATTTCTCCCTCAGCATTGCTTTGTGAAGGTTCAAGTTACTCACAAGGTTCTTCTTCAAGGCATGCTTGATCAAGGCCTATACAAATTCTCTCTTGCTTTCACCAAGATTCCACCATCTCATCACCACTTCAGTCCATCCCATCTTTCTTCTCCTCCATTCATGCATCTAAACAAAAAAGTGCACCTCCCTAAGAATTCCGCACAAAGAGATTAGTAAGTCGCCGCTATTCCTATCACTAAGAAGCGCACTTATCAATAGCAAATTAGCTTTGTAGATGATGTTTCAAGACTCTATATGTTCAAATTTTGTATGCAAAGCAAGAGCCACAAGCTTCCTTTTCCTAGATCGTAAACCATCTTTGTTACCCTTCCTTTTGCTCTTGTTCACACTGATCTTGGGGTCATGCACCTGTTAAATCCTTTAATGGATATTCCTATTATGTGAGTTTCATTGATTCAGCTACCAAGCATGTCTGGTTTTATTTACTTAAATACAAATCTGATGTCATTGATACTTATGTGCATTTCAAACAGCTTGTTCAAACTCAATATAATGCAACCATTAAAATTCTTCGAAGTGATGGTGGAACTGAATACAAACCTCTCGTTCCCATCCTTAATCAATCTGGTACCCTTCATAGAATTTCATGCCCTTGCACACCAGAACAAAAAGGGACTGCAGAGAGGAAACATAGACATATTGTTGAGGTTGCTCTTGCTCTTTTAGCTCAATCCAAGGTTCCATTTAAACACTGGGATGATGCTTTTGTCTCAAGCATTTTCATTATAAATAGAACTCCCATGAAAGATCTTGGCTACAAATCACTTTTTGAGTTACTTCATCATACACCACCAGATTATACATTTTTTAAGAGCTTTGGTTGTCTTTGTTACCCCCATCTCAGATCATATACCAAACACAAGCTCCACCGTAGATCAGAAAAATGCACTTTCCTTGGATATAGCTTGCAGTACAAAGGTTATAAAGTTCTTCTCCCCTCAAACAAGATTATCATTATAAGACATGTTGTCTTTGATGAAAGCATCTTTCCTTTTGCATCTCAATCCACAGATACCTCTCATGCTTTTCCCTCTACCCCTACTCCTGTTGCTCCATTGCTTATTCAAACCCCTGCTCCTATGCCTGCTCACTCAGCTGGTTCTTCTTCCCATTCTTCTCACTCTACTTCTGATGTCCAGCCTTCTCACAGTGCATCTCCCATTCCTGTTTCTCAGGATCAGTTATTTGTTGAGTTACCTATTGTAGATAATGTAAACTTGTCTCATACTAATGAATCTCTTGAGGTTTCTTGTGACTCTGCAGATTCATAGATGGCTATTTCTCACCATCCAATGGTTACCAGGTCAAAGGCTGGTGTGTTCAAACCAAAGGTGTTTACTGCTTCTCTTGATCCCAATGCAGAACCAACTTCTTATAAGCAAGCACTTCATATTCCTGCTTGGAAAGCTGCTATGGATGCTGAGTATTCAGCTCTCATGAGAAATAACACCTGGACTTTATGTTCTCTGCCTGAAGGACAATCTGCTATAGGATGCAAATGGGTGTTCAAACTCAAGAAAAACTCGGATGGCTCTATTGCAAGACACAAGGCTCGCCTTGTTGCTAAAGGGTACACTCAAATCCCTGGTTTTGATTACCATGATACCTTTAGTCCGGTAATTAAGCCTGTTACAGTTCGGGTTGTTTTATCTCTTGCTTTGGCTCACTCTTGGCCTTTACATCAACTTGATGTTGATAACGCTTTTCTCAATGGGGATCTTGACAATACCATCTATATGGTTCAACCTCCAGGTTTTGAGATCATGAATGGATCCGCCTGTAACGTTTGTAAGCTTCGGAAATCTTTGTATGGACTTAAACAAGCCTCAAGGGTTTGGAATGCAAAGCTTGGTTCTGTCCTCAAACACCTTGGTTTTCAATCTTCCAGAGCTGATAATTCTCTCTATTTCTGAAACACAAATGGTTCAATCATTCTCATTTTGACATATGTAGATGATTTGATTGTTACTGGTTCCAATCCTACTCAACCAAAGAAGGTTATTAAAGATCCAAGATAGCATTTCTCTTTGAAGGATTTGGGATCTCTTCATAATTTTCTTGGTGTTGAGATATTGAGAACTTCAGCAGGGATGTTTCTCAATCAACATAAATATTTTAGAGAGCTTTTACTTAAAGCTGGTATGGAGAATGCTAAGGGTTCTGCCACTCCAATGATCGGGGGTCCACACTTATCAAAGTTTGAGGGTCAACCTGTCTCTGATCCTCACCTTTACCGAAGTATTGTGGGGGCACTTCAGTACGCCACAATCACTCGTCCCGACATCACCTTTGTTGTTAACAAGGTGAGTCAATATATGCAAAATCCTCTCGAGTCCCACTGGAAAGTTGTCAAGAGAATTTTGAGATACATCGCAGGCACTCTTGATCATGGTTTACGTTATACGATCTCAAAGAATTTGGATATTGTTGCGTTCGCAGACGCTAATTGGGCTTCCGATCACGACGACAGGCGGTCTACCACTGGGTATTGTGTCTTTCTTGGTGGTAATCTAATCTCTTGGAGTTCTAAAAAACAACACACTCTCTCTCGTTCAAGTACTGAGGCAGAATATCGCAGCCTTGTCAATACTAGTTGTGAGATAATTTGGATCAAATCTCTGCTTCACGAGCTGCTCATTCCTGTTATGAAGCCTCCTACAATTTGGATTGATAATCAAGTTGCCATATCCTTATCCGCTAATCCTGTTTATCATGCCCGTACCAAGCATTTGGAATTGGACTTGCATTTTGTTGCTAGAAAAGAATTACAGGTCTTACATGTTCCGAGTATTGAAAAAACGCCGATAGTTTTACTAAAGCTTTATCAGGCCAATTCTTCACTCGCCTAAAGAACAAACTCAACGTGGTGAGCAGAGGCTCGTTCGAATTGAGGGGGGATAAAAGGAATACCTACTTGGAACCACAAACTTGCACCGTGTCACACACAATTAATACCCCATCAAGCACAGAAAGAGAGAGCCCAAACCGTGAGCTCACTTGTAGCTGAATATTTACCTAGGGCATTTTGTTAACCAATCAAAAGATAGGATCTAGAATATTTGGTTCCCATTATAAGAACACTGCTATTGTATTCCTAAAAGTTTTGAGAAAAAAATACAGAATTGTTCTCTCCCAAAAGGCTTTCTACTGTTACATTTATTCATGGCTTTCTTTATCATTTTGTTAATTTCTTCCTATGGGGGGGAGTATTGAGGGGGAGTGTTGAGGGAAATTAAGTAAATAGATTATTCCCGACCCTCTCTACAAGTTCGAGCTTTTAGATGAGACAGAATTCTCTCATGGTATCAAAGCCCAAGTTGTGGGTTCGATTCCCATTAAAGCAATCCACCCTTTTAAATTGTTCACTCTGTTGGGCCTCCTCTTCAGAGAGCAGAGACAATTATTCGACCCACGAGTGAGGGGGAGTGTTGTGGGTTCGATTCCCGTGAAAGCACTCCACCCTTTTTTATTGGCTACTCTGTTTGGCCTCCTCTTCAGAGAGCAGAGGCAATGATTCGGCCCACGAGTGAGGGGGAGTGTTGAGGGAAATTATTTAAATAGATTATTCCCGACCCTCTCTACAAGCTCGAGCTTTTAGATGAGATGAAATTCTCTCATTTGCAATCTCTAAAAAACTGTGGAGAAGCACGTATTACTTATTTTTGAAGCTGTTAGACCCAATTTTTTTTAATAATAAGTGCTTCTCCCTTTTCAAAGGAGTTTGCAAACATGCTAATAATGTTGCCGTGTGCTGCCCCGAGTGAGTTAAAAACCTTAGTTATATAGTATGGATTATGAAGATTAATATATATTTTTATACCATTATGTAATTTTCTTTTTATATGCATTATTCCGATGGGAATGGAAAAAAATTAGATGAGCTAGTTTTTATTTAATAGGCTACAACTGGTATTATTTTGAAAATTAGATGAGCTAGTTTTTATTTAATAGGCTACAACTGGTATTATTTTGAAAATTAGATGAGCTAGTTTTTATTTAATAGGCTACAACTGGTATTATTTTGAAAGTTGGTCCGAAATTTCACACGAGACGAACCTCAATTTTACCATACATATGTAAAAGGAGGAGGGTTTAGCCTACGTCTCTTGGAAAATGTTTGTATGTTGAGAACACGAATGAAAATCATAGAAAGAAAAATAGCACTGACTAGGGGGAAAGGAATTAATGATATACACTATGTGAGTGTCAAGTAATAATGACAATTAAGTGATTTATGAACAAATATATATGGGAGTTTGTTACTTTGTTGAGCAACGCAATCATGCTTTGATCACTCCTACTAGAGAGCTATTAAGATCACATTGAAAAATGTCAAATTTTCAAGATCGTGCAATACATTTTTCAGAAGCTAATATACCCACCATCCAGTAAGTGTGTTAATTATAGTTTAGATGTGGAAGACTCGTAAACAATTGGTTGTTTGGAAAAAGATATTAGGAATCACAAAAGAAATGTTGAAAGTGACTTTTTTGAACATGACGTTTAAACATTGCTTCAATATTTTGAGATCAAGAAAGGGAAGAATGAAAACTTTTATTTTGCTTATGAAACAAATGATGATGATAGAGTTTTTATAGATTATTTTGGGTTGATAATGAATCCAGGAGATCATATGCATATTTTGACGATACAAAAGTGTTTGACATGACATATAAAACAAACAAATATAGTATGATGTTTGCCCCCACTGTTGGAGTTAACCATCATTATTAGGCTACTACGTTTGGGTGTGGACTTGTAAGTGATGAGAAGACGAACTCTTTTATTTAGTTATTTTTGAAACTTGGAGTGCATCTTGATTTCGAAAATAACCCGATAAAAGAGTTTGTTTTCTCATCATTTAATAGTCCACACTCAAATATAATAATCTAGCGATGATGGTTAACTCCAGCGAAGGGGGAAAACATCAAGATATATTTGTTTGCGTTATAAGTCGTGTCAAACACTATTGCATTGTCAAAAATGCATATGATCTCCTGGATTTACCATCAGACCAAAAACATCTAAGAAAAACTCCATCATTTGTTTCATTAGCAAAATAAAAGTTCTCATTCTTCTCCTTCAGAAGGTTGAAGCATCATGTCCGAAAGTTCACTTTCAAAATTCTTTCTATGATTTTTAATATCCCTTTTCAAGCGATTAATCATTGTCGGGTCTCTGGGATCTCTATCAACCGTACTTGCTGACAGGTGGGTATATATATTAGCTTCTAAAAAATGTTTTGCAATATATTTTTGAATACTTTAACATTTTCTGATGTGATCTAACATCTAAGTAATGAATTATACCAAGAATGATCAAAGCGTAATTATGTTCAACAAGGTAACTAACAACACATATATCTTTGTTATTAGATCTCTTAACTGTCGTTTTTACTTAATTCTCACATCGATTATGTCCCCAATTCCTTTCCCAGCCGATGCTACATTGTTTTTCTTTTATGATGTTCATTCGTCTTCCCTTCGAGCACACAAACATTTTCCAAACACATGTTAAAACCACCTCCTTTTGCATATATATTGTAACATTGAAGTGCATCTTCTGATGTTTGAAATTCCTGATCAACCTTCAAAGTAATACCAGATGTAACATGTTCAATGAAAACTACATCATCTTGTTCTTCTATTCTTGTATCCACACAATGCATATAAAAAGAAAATTATGTGATAGTACATAAATATATTAATCTTCATAACGTAATTCACAATTTTAACTAAGGTTTCCATTTACATCATTTAAATAGAACTATAATCTAAACAACACATACAACGCCGCACATGCACTTCACTCGATTTACACACATGCATAAACTTAGATTCACAAATGGAGTAAAACGGTAGGAACATAACCAACTGGAAGGAGATAGAGCGATGATGACTTTCTCTTGAAGAATTTGGCGACCGAAAGAAAGAGTCAAAATGAATATATAATTTTTCCCAAAAAGATCTTTCGATTAAATTTAAAACATGTTTTGATTTTGAAATGTAGATTAAATACGTTTATGGGCACAACCTTTTTTATTTTCATCATCCAACAATCACTTAATTACTCAAGTTATCATTATACTTTACTAATAATCAATTATGTTATTTATAAATTGACTTAATTTACGTTTTCGTAAAACATGTTTTAGCCCTGTGAGCATATTTTTGGGGGACGGAGGCAGTAGTTCATAAAGCGATGGGGGAAACAAACCCCGATTTTGCAGTTGAACCTCGTAGTCCCCCTTATCCAGATGAATATAAGGGTTATTTGGATCTTAAAATATATAAGTCACTGGTTTCCAATATATAGTGGATTGGCAAATACAGAGTTTTGGAGGAATGATACATGCATCATGCAATTACACCGAAATCAGATAGATGATCACTTCTGCTTCTCAAATTTTACTCTTTCTTCACGGTTGCAGATTTGATGATATCAATAAACTCAGGCTGTGATGCAAAACAAAAGATTAAAAGCAATTACGAAATGGATATTAAATAGCTACGAGATAAATTCAAAATGCTAACCTTCAAAGAAGCACCACCGACCAAAAACCCGTCCAAATCTGGCTGTGCAGCCAGCTCTTTGCAGTTTGCTCCATTTACGGAACCTTGCATACGATGAATTGAGTAAGACTAAGGTGGCCTACTTTAAACTTTCAAATTCTGTGTTTTTTGATGTGCAGAGAATGAAAGTGGAAACAATAAGATACATATGAAGGGGAGTTTAAGAGCAGTGATTTGTGTGCCAACCTATGCAGTAGTTTTCAAAAAACAAATACTAATAATTTCAAAACCTATTCAAGCCTTGCTTCCAAGAATATATTCAATATTTCATAAGCAAATACTGATTTACATGCTCAGTTAAATTAAAGAATTAATACCTTTTGGACTTATCTTCCAGACACATTTCAACAGCATACTGACCATGGCAGTATATCCTAGAAATTTTCCAAGACAAAAACTTCTACAAACTTGGTTCATGGAAGTTTTATAGTGAACTCGATAATAGTGTTTAGAATACGACGTACCACGTTTGAGTGATTTTGAGAAGAATAACACATAAAATCAAGCATTTTCTAAAATGTGAAACTTTGTATGCTAAATAGTACTCTCTCCGTCCTATTTTAGATTGCTCATTCACTGTTTGGCTCGTGTTTTAGCGAGCGAGTTGTTTATTAGTATTTGAAATGATAAAATGACTTTTAAGGAGGTGTTGGATAGATGAGGGATAGGACTATCATACCCTCACCTTAAAAATCTCTTTATCATTTCAAATACTAATAAATAACTCGCTCGCTAAAACACGAGCTAAAAAGTGAATGGGCAATCTAAAATAGGACGGAGGGAGTATTACTTTAGTATACTAAACATTATTACTTCGAAGAGGAGAGTTCACTTTGACTGTGGTTCACAGGAGAGTAGGAGGCCTACTCAAATTCAATGACGAATCTTGGATCCGCTTTTCCTTACCCACAAATTATAGCTTTTTTCAAAATTCAGAAACACAAATATGAAATGCAATGGATTACAACTTTTGCAAAAGTACCTCCATAAATAATTCTTGTTGATACAGCAACTTCTGCACCAGCATGGTCATGAAGCCATTTTCTGAGTTCAAAGTGAATCTGGAACACAATTTATCCCCAAACCTTCAAATTACTTCACATTCACGTGATTATAATGTCAAGAAATTCTCATAAAGAAGATATGTTTATAAAACCAACACAAAGGTGCCAAATAGAAAATGCTGACAATAAAGTAAATCTTAAAAGTGAGATACATAAACCATTGACTACAAGTATCAACTTACTTCCTGAGCTTGTGAAGGAGTTGCAACTTTTCCAGTCCCAATTGCCCAAACAGGTTCATATGCCAATACAATCTTCGACCAGTCAGAGACTCGCTCTGCAAAATTTGATAAAGAATATCAATTTACGTACAGTGGAATCAAATTGCAAATAAAACCAAAGTGTCATACAAAAATGGAAAACCAATCCTACACAACAAAATATTCATTTTTGTTGATTTTTTTTACTTATATTAATAATATTTTAATGTAGATTACCAGTCAACAGACAGTATTTAATCAGCATAAATGTGCGTACCTGCAATTGCTTTAGTTTGTGCAGCAACTACAGCAATTGTAGATCCCGATTCTCTCTGCTCCAGTGTCTCACCAACACAAGCTATCACCATTAATCCTTGATTAAGTGCATAAGCTACCTTATCTCCAACAAACTAAATCCAGGAGAAAAACTATTGTTGTTTAGCAAAGACAGCAGTTTTAGCAGGTGATACACATCAAGAAAGTATGGTTCTGACTTTACCTCATTTGATTCATTTAATAAAAGTCTCCTCTCAGAGTGACCCAAAATAACGCAGGGAATGCCCAAATTAACAAGCATCTCCACACTGCACCACCAGTAAGAGAATCACATGTTAAGACTAAGAACAAAGCTAGAGAAAGAAAATGACTTATTATTGACTGCAATGCCATGTTTCTAAAGTGAGATCAATAAGCCTGAAATTCAGTTACTTCAACTACCTTAATGATACTTGAAATTGGTTGGACACTTCTTTAGGTAGCAGGTACCAGAAGTTATTCATTGAATTTGTTCATCCTTTCTTAAATTAGGAAATGATAAGCATGGAGGGTTGCAACACATTTGTCCGATGTCTATCACTAACTAAACACTAACCTTCCTATGTAACATTGAACTTGTAGCTTTGCTGGCCAAAAAAATGCATTGGCCTCGTAACATATTAAAAATCTGAAAACTTGGTCAGGTATTAAAAATAGTCTAGCTGTTTGTCATTTCATGACTTCCAGGAAGGCAGGAACATTCCTAGGATTGATGAAGCATTTGAACACTTAGAAACATTTTAAAATTTTCTAAGTACTATGCTGTAAGGCCTTTTACTTTAGTCTGAAAACTCAGATGTTTCAGATTTGCATTATGAACACTCGATATCTATATTTTTCACAGAAGAATTCCTATCTCATGTGCAATGCAGATGGACATAGATAGTTTCTGTTTCCCACTATCAAGAGTGATCTACAAAGGTAAACCACAGAGATTCCAACTCTCCTAAAAAACAGAATGTTAATCATTCAGAATATGTTTCATTTCTTTTTTACCATTCTCAACTTAAGTAACAACTTGCTTTTAATATACAAATTCCAAGTCTAAAAAACAATTTTGTTGAATGCCTACCAACACTAAGGGCAATATCTCTTCCAATAAACAGGCTGTTAATCATTCAGAATAAATCTTTTTTGTTCTCTCTTTCTCTCTTGAAATGAGAAACTGGACTAAGTATTAAAAATCTGTTTATTCATCTAGGAATTTATCATCTCCCTTAAAGTATCTACACAAACCATACTCCAAATACTAGATGATCCATTTTTGCATGAAAATATCAGTTGGGGAAAATGAAACACATTCAAGAAAATAGAATTAGGAGCTGATAGTTATAGCATGATATAATATTTATGAATTTAATCTGCAAAGTAAAAGAAACATCTTTCAGATTTCCACGCATGAGTTAGATTACTATACGAAGATAGTCGTTTTTCATGCGGTTATCCTCAGATTGTTCCAGTAATGATTTATCTAGAGGTCAATATCTCTGCAAAAAAAAACATCTGCTAACAAAACAAAATTAAGGCAAGTCATAATTAAGCATGAAAAAGTATATACTTAGCTCATTACTGATATTAGAGCACAAAACGCTACAGCTTAACAATATTGGAATGAAAACACAGGAGACGTACAATCCCGGAAGATAAACACAGATATTACTAAGAAACGTATGAAAGCCTAGTACGATACATGAGTAGTTTTTAACTTACAATAGCATATTGTACACGTTTACAGATCCAAGAACTGTGAAATACTAAAAATGTTTCACTTGTGACAAATGACAATTCAGAAATAAATATGCAATTAGGGGCATGGATAGGAAGATTGGCCAGTCTTACAGATATATACCTAATCTCGCCTGTAAAAGCACCACCTTTTCTCACCCAACAGTTTTGTGCAGCAATAGAGAAATCGGAGTTCAATAAATTCTTAACAATTGGGAGAAACACAAATGGAGGACTTACTACTACTTCTGCAAGAAAACCAGACCCAATCATTGCAAAAACTTATTTATCACTGAAATCCAAAACATCACTAATCTGAAGAAAGAATTCCCTGCCATAAACCTATAAGGAACAGAACAAAAACTCACCCACATCATCTTCTGATGGCACTTCAGCTTCGTTTAGCATGGTCACAATTTTCTTAACCTCCTCAGTAGTTCCATTCTGCATTATCCCGATAAAATAGAGAGCAATAAATATCAAAAATATATACACAGTGCAACCTATGATTTAATTGCTTGAAAAGCTTGCATAGAGAAAAGGGTTTAACAGTATGCATCAATGTTGGTCAATGAAACTTCAACACAGGTGGAAAATTTTTCAGAATTTATGCTTCAGTTGATCAATTAGGGCATTTCTTGACAAATTACAGCTTCTAACTTATGCTTCAGTTGTTTTTTCTATGTTGTTTTTGTTCCGTGTGAGCAAAATCAATACTATCCAAAATACTTCGGAGACCGCAGGGATAGTGAATAACATGAAACAGAGTTGAATGTAACCCTAAAACAGCTTAAATTCGAATCGATATTAAAACCCCAAAAAGGGAAATCACAACTGATATTTCAAGGATGTTAATACAATGGATGGTTGAAACAAGCAGAGAATTAAGCTCGCGGCAAAAATCTACCAGCCGTGATTTCATTAACCGATTAAAGGGGTTCGAATTTAAGTTTCAACACTTGAAAACAAACAATAGCATTAATTAAGTGGTAATTACATGCATATGATAAACATGTATGATCTGAAGTAAAGAGACATACGCATTTCCAGTTGCCACCTACGAAGAATTTCCTGCCCATGATGAATTGAACGAAATCACGATTACAGAAGCGCGGTGCAGGGCGGTTAGTGAAACGGTGACTCAGTGAGTGGAGAGTGGTATACTAGAACATTTGCTGCGCGCCAAAATTACCGAAATAGGTCTACATATATGCCAAAAAAGAAGGGTTAATTGCATGCTAAAATTGCATGAAATTTTCCTTAAAATTACGAGTTAATGATTTTATATATTTTATCTATTCTCGGTTTTTTTCTCAAATATAAAAACATATAACATGGAAAAAATAGGTAAAATTATTAATTAATTTCTGAAAAAATGTATAATTCGTTTGATTTGATAAATCATAGAAGAATTTCGTTCAATTTTTAAATTATAAAAAAATTCGCATAATATTTTTAAATTACGATGGAAATTCGTGCAATTACCCCGTGCACCCATTTTCAGTTGAAAGTTGTGCCTCCAAGGGCATAGGCCTGCAGTGATATGAATGGAAGTTCTTGGAATATACAGGTTCGAATTTCGTGTGGAACAAAATTTCTATTGAAATATTATGTGGATTGAATCGTACTCCCTCCGTCCCGTGATTATTGCAACACTTGTCTTATTTGGATGTCTCAACATTACTGCAACACTCCCAAAATTGAAACAAACATAATATTAATACACTAACAACACCCTTATTTTATTCCACTCAAACCTACTTTATCTCACTTTACTTGGTTTGCGGTTCAATTTGTGTATTGCAATCACCTTGGGACGGATGGAGTATTAGTTTTCTTTCACAAGTGTCTGATGTTTAAATGCATTCTTCGATCTATAACTCACTTTAATGAGGGGTCAACGGCACGCATAAAGAGAGTTTCTCGTCTCTTCCTCGCAAGAAAAAAAAAAGTTGAAAGTTGAAAGTAAAGCGCGCGGTCATTTGGTGAATCCGGACGGCAGGATTAAGTCAACGTGCCAATTTTGATCAATTACGTCACGCGTGAGTTGGTATACCGTATGCATACAACAAATTTGAATGGAATTTGAATTGACGCGCCGCGTCCGAAAGCCTTTCTCTTTCCATTTACAATTACAGCAAGAATGCGGATAACCTTCCTGCCTAATTTCCAAATATACCCTTTGTTAGCTAAACAATTAATCCATAAGAGAATAAGAGCTTGACAATGGGTCGACCAGTTTATGGAATCATCTTTAAAGCTGATTGCCAGGAACTACGTAAAGTATATATATAATCCATGTATCATACTTCACTTCTTCTAGTTAATACCAATCCATAGTTTAATGAGACACACTTCCATGAGGCGATTTTATAGTGAGACGGAACATAATTTGAGCATTGACGTTTTAATATTTTGAGAGGAGAGGGTGTTAATTTATGCAAGGTTGTACACTGTCCTATATTTAGCTAGCGTTGCTTCATGTATAATTATTATATATATTATAATTCGAATATTCAAATTTTATCCATTTAATTTTAAATAGAACTGTCATTTCTTTCAATCCTATGAGATAATCACAATTTATTAAGAGTAGATAGCGTTAATAATATGTACTTTGTATTAACGGTTACAAGATTAACAACTCAAAAACAGATTTATGGAATAGGAATTTGGCAAGCAACGACTTTTCTCGACCAAGGAGTCATACCTCAGCTCGTGCGAGTCGGAAGAAGACGATGAAGACGACAAAAAAAAAAAATTGGCGTTCAAATTCTTATGGGGCAGTTTTGCTCATAGAAGAGTTCAATCTATTGTGTGGAAAATGTTGAAACAACGATTACCAACCAAGGAAAAACCTTTTGAAGAGAAACGTCATACTTGCGAACGGTGATCTTAGGTGCATTCTATGCGGAACTGAAGATGAGAACTCTTCTTATCTTCTTTTTTTAGTGCAGCTTTGCAACTAAAGTTTGGAAAGTGATGTATAAATAGACAGGCATTAATATGGTAACTCACAGAGATCCGATTGTTCATTTCCTTCAACATGGGGCGATGCTTGGTACTCTTCTTCAAGATAAAATTGGCTCGACAATTTGGATAGCCTTCGTGTGGGCAATTTGAAAATTCAGAAACGATCGAGTTTTCAAGAATATTGAAGCGAACTCGAGTAAAGTGTTAGAAGAAATCAAGGCGAGAACTTGGTTATGATTGACAACAAAGAATTCCAAAGCAAGTCATCTTTCTTTTAGGAACTGGTGAATCAATTCTAGAATAAAGAATACTCTGTCACTGTAATTAGGTGTCTGATTAAAACCTTTTTTAATTTGACGAAATCATTTATCCTTCCTTATTATGTAAGGGCGAGAGTATCACTTGTACTCCAATTCTTACTTAATAAATATTATTTTGGACGACAAAAAAAAATGTAACACTCATGTGAACCAGATTCACATTATGATCACCCTAATTCAATATGATTCGTTCTCAAGTATGAGTTGACTCGAATTTTGCCACCAATCAATTCAGTCTAACTTCCACGTTTCGCCGCTCTCGTTGCTCTCCGTTCCCTATCCATTCCATCTCGTAATCTCACTTTCACGCGGTGCCGCTTTCGTCTCTCTTTGCTCCTTCAGTCCATTCTATTTCACTCTCGAGCAGCCGCACCATTGATCTTCCTCAACGATCTCGTCGCTCTTTGACGCCCTCACATCACGCAATGAAGATTAACATTGAAGGTGAAGGAAAAAAAATAGTACTATGAACGAATGTAAAAGAAAAGACTTCATTGTTGCAGTTGATGCTTCAGTATTCTGATTTTTCTGATTGAATTCGAGCAATGATAGAAATTGTGTCTTCACTAGTGATAGTGGTAATTTTTTTGCGTAATAGTGATATTATTTCTTCATAACAGTGATAGTTTATATGTATAACAGTGATACTTAGTTTCGCATACAGTGTCAGTGATAGTCTTTATGATTATTTTTTTTATTTTGATTGGACAAAGTTAGTTGTTAGTTGTTAGTAGTTAGTACGTCAAGCACCCAAACACTCCACAAATTCACCAAGCCACCTTATAACTCCCATACTCCAATTTGTTCCCAAAGGGAATCGAACCTGGGTCTCCCACTCAATTGAGAGTGATATTTTTTCTTCATAAAAGTGATAGCTTTTATGTGTATAGGTGATAGTTCTTTTGCACATCAGTGACAATTTAATAGCATTATAGTGATGATTTTTATAACAATAATAATCAGTGTACACAATATTGATAGTTATTTTTGCATAATAATGATAGTTTTTATGAATAACAGTGATAGTTATTTTTAGGCACAACGTTTCCTTAGTTGTGGCAACGGAGTTTCCTCAGGTGCGAGTGTTCGGCGGAGTTACAAAAAAGGAAGCAATTTCCCATGAGGGTAGATGAGAGACATTTTTCGCATGAGGGGGTGAAGGGAAAGGAGAGAGATGCAAAAATTAGAAATGAGTAAAAAACCTAAATTTATTTATATTTGACTCATTTGTAATGTATGAGTCAGATTTGACCCGAGTTCAAACTATGAACCTAGTGTATATAAGTCTTTGTCACTAAGAGACACTCGTGTAAGACGGTCTTAAGGTGTGACGGACCATAATTTTGGTATTGTCAATTTAACATTTTGGGAGGGGTGGATGTTGATTTGTGTTAAATTTTACTCCGTCTCATGTATGAGACCGTCATATACGAGTTTTTATCATTATTAAATATCCTAATTATAAATCCCCAATTCTAAAAAATAAGAGTTGGTCTCCTATGAACCAAGTCTATGCTATGAACTTGGATTATTTGATTATTTCACTCATTCCAATTTATTTTTTTAACCCACTAAATTTGACTCGTATAATACCCTGAATAGGTTTAAATATTCATAAATTAAAAATAAGGTTCATAGCATGAAAGTCTATACAAGTTTTTGTCGAAAAATAAACTTGCTAATAAATTCATGATTATTAATTAAAACAAGAAGTATATCTAAGGCGGAAAAAGCCACAAGAATGAAAAATCAGATTTCAATTGTACAGGGGTATTAAAGTCAGAGTAGGTAGTGGTGGTGTAGTTTATTTTTTTATACCAAACGCGTAAACCCACATGAAAGTCGTTATACTGAATTCCCTAGATATATAATTAATTAGTAGTGTTTTCATTTCATTTTAAGATTCTCTCATTATAAAAACCTCTTTAAATTGTTTAATCCACGTGATTCTTCTGAAGAATAGTTCAACGGTGGATATGCGGAGCCGTGCACCGGTGGCGATCGGCGGTGGAGGTATGAGCGTATTGGCCAACAATTGGTTGCGATGGTCAGGCAGTGGCGCCGGCGCCGATTTCTCATACCAGAGTACGGGAAGCGAGCACGATTTGGCGGTTATGGTGAGGGATTTCGTCGAAATTGGAAGCGACGGAGCTGAGTCCTGGTGTAGCAGCGACAGCGATTCTGGATTCTCCGATCTGGCTTATCTCGCCGACCGGATTTCGGTTAGTATTTTTTTTTTTTTTTAGTGAATGATTTTTTGCGCAAGTAAAGTTGTGCGAAAGGTATTGAGGTTGTGTAACTGTGTGTGTTGAATTTTGATGGTATACGATTGAAAGTAAATAAGAGGCAGAAGAGATTGACATGAATGTGTTGGAAATTGGACAATGATTTATTCAGATAGCAATTTTTACAATTTGTATTCTGTTTGCAAAATCATGAATGATTAGAAATTGAACTTTGATTTGCAATAATGATTGTGTTTTATTTTATTTTGTTTGTTGTTTTCGAAGCTTAACCCGTAGAGAAGTAAGATTTTAGTTTTATATTGGGTTATTTTGCTGTTACAATATATTCTTAGAAGATTGTGAAGGGAATTAATATTTTTTGGTGTATTTTTGGACTGTTAAATTGGAAAATGTCTTCTCTTTCATATTTTTACTGTTAACATCAGCTCTCTTTTAGTTAAAAAATTGATTTGTTGATAACTTAATTTGATCCTCTTGAACTTTCCCATCCTGTTCTAGCTTTATGGTGTTAAATTATGAAGATGATCGATAGATAAAATTATTTTTGTGAATCATTCTAGCATTGTTTGAGTAGATGTTGGGATATCCCTTAAACCAGATAACAATTTCTTGATCAAAATATAGATGGTTGGATTTGACTTCTTCATTTCTTCTCATAGCTTTTGTTAGTTAGATTTGCGTATTGTTATATTATAATATCTTACTAACCTGAGTGGGAAAGTTCAAAGTCATGAATGATTCTCATTTTCTGCAGGCTGCATCTAGCTATTTTTTATGTGTACATAGTGTTTGTCATAACAGAAATTTCGCATTTTATTCCTAATCAACATTCACTTTTGCAGTTGTACAAGCTCTCAGTTAATGACCAGTATGAAAGCGACTTGATAATGGTTGTCAAATCTCTAATTCTTTCGATATCTGAAGCTCATCAAGTCGAGAAGCCCAATACATGCGACTCTAGCTGCATCCTTCGTTCCCTGGTAAAGCTCCTGCAATCTTCTGGTTATGATGCAGCTCTATGTGCATCCAAATGGCAGACCTGTGGCAAAGTTCCAGGAGGTATGTGTATTTACAAATTCTTCGTAAGTGTTTGTGAAATCCAAGTTCAAATGTAGTGAAAATCAACCTTAGGGAACTAAGTGTTGGATATGAGAACCCCTCTGTTTTGTTAGAACAAAATCAGATTTTATGATAGAAAACAAACATTGTGGTTATAATATTTCCAGTCATTCTATGATTGTTGGTAAAAATGAAGGCAAAAACTTCTAACAGTTGCCCATGCAATTGGTGCAAATTTGACCAAAGTTTGACTCATTCACAAAAAAACTGAAATATATAATGAGAAATATTAGCTCATTTGAAGAAAAGTATTAGTTTATAAGAAAGAAAGTATAAGTTTGTAGGCTGAACTGAATTAGTTCTTTTTCCATATAATACAACTAATATTTTCATCATATGAGCTAATATTTTTCATCACATGAGATAATACATTTCGACCTTTTTTTTCTATGATTCGTCAAAATTATAAAAAGAACGGTTTGGTTGAATTTTTTTAGTAAAAAATGAGTTAAAATTGCATCGAAGTGTTGCTCGCCAATGAAATGATCTTTGTTGCTTAATTAATATTGTTGTTCTTGGAAATGCAGGTGAACACGAATACATAGATGTGATGTCACATGACATCAACGGAGGTTCTAATAGATACATAATCGACATAGACTTCCGTAGCCACTTCCAAATAGCGAGAGCTGTGAGGGCGTACAATGTGGTTCTGAGCTCTCTTCCGGCAGTATACGTGGGCCCCATGACTAAGCTGAAGCAGATTCTTCAGATCATGGTGGAAGCCACGAGGTATTCCCTCGACCAAAACTCGATGCCTCTCCCTCCGTGGAGATCGCTGCCTTATCTCGAAGCAAAATGGGAATCACCCTGTGAAAGAAATCTCTCTCTTACTGCTGCTTCTTCGTCTCATCAGCATTGCATCAGTTTACTGAGGCGATTGAAGTCTTTTATCATCTCTGATTTTTCACACTTGAATTAAATAGCTTTCTTGGAAGAGCTAGGTTTAATTAAGTTCATATATTTTTTTGAAAATCAATTATTCAATTAAGTTCATATATAGAGAAGCCCTAACAACGACGATATTGATGATGTGTAGTAACAATTTTGGGTACTTTGCGTTGATAATTTATTTTAAATTAAATTGCGTGTATCTGTGAGGCTTTTTTAATACAATTAATGGTATTTAGTATTTACGAGTTCGTCTCTTGCATCATCCCATGTGGGAATTGGAACAATACAACTGAAATTTGGGTCAATGTATTGACTTCTTTATTTTTAAGAGATACATTTGCATGAGACCGTTTTATGGTGAGATGAGACATAAAATGGGCATGGGTGCATTAACACTTTGAGAAGAGTGAGTATGATTTATGCTAAATTGGTAGATTGTACCCGGTCTTATGCATGAGACCGTCTCATATAAATTTTTATCTATTCGTAATCGTTGAATTAATAATTTGTGTTAAATTTTAATTATTACTCCCTCCACTCCTATTTAATTGTCTCATGTTGGTTCTTTAATATTTGTCATTGTGGCAATACCGATGCAATTTTCTCTTCTATTTGCTAAAATTATCTCTAATAAATGACTCTAAAAAGTACTCATCATCTCGTAATTAATGAAAAATATACTTAATATAAAAGTTTTTCGATATTCTAATTAGTTTGTATGAATGAATAAAATGGAAGAGATAACACGGGACGGGACGGAGGAGTACGGACAACTATAAAAAAATCCTTCAAAATGATTGTGTTAAATTATGATTTTAAATGTAACAGGTAGTTAGAAAATTCTTCAAAACGAATCTCAACATAACAAATATCATTGTAAAAAAAGATACATATTGACTAATGAGACACTCACATGGGGAGGGGTTAAAAAATATTCAGAAAAAGTAATGACACACTCTAAAATTATTGAAAAGTTGTATGAATTTTTGAAGAACAAATGTGATATTGTTAACAATAACCTGGCTGCAAAATGTTATAAGTAATTTATATACAGAAAGAGTGTTCTCTATACATGTACCACATTTCTCTGCTTTGTTCTTGTTCATAACCTGAATTCGATATTCTAACACGGCATTAAGTTAGTTCCAACAGTATAAATACCAGAACAAAAAACGTCTCGACAGAGTCCAGTTCCATTACTGATTCGAAGCATCTTTGTTGAGTTCAGCAAAACTAGCCGCCACCATCATTGAGTGCTTTAGAAATTTTTCGGTGCATCGCCTTACACAGATTTCTTCTTGCTTACCCAGCGATTTACGATAAAAGGTGTTTACACAGTCGCTGAAGCATCTTTGTGACAGTGCACTATACAACCTGAGACTGAACAGGAAAACAAGGAAGAACAATATCAGCATCACGATATTTTTAAAAAAAGAACTTCATATACATTGCAGCAAGATATATGATGAAAGAAAAATACATTTCAGCTGACTATAAGGTTTGCAGGGGAATTCAGAATATCCAATCTGGTTCAGGAAATTTTGTGCATGTATTTACATTATTATAAGTTTATAACTAAAAATACCCCAATTAAAGTTTCACAAACTCTCAATGTGAAACTTGTTCATGGTATGAAATTTATACCACTACAATTATAAACTAGTACCACTACACTTATAAACTGATACCACTACTCTTATAAACTAATACCTATAGCATTTAATGCTATGATCTCAGTTCACAAGTGTAATGACAACATAACAACATTGCACTAGTTCAGAAGGAGGTATCCTTTTATTAATTCACCCCCCATAACTGAGTAGGGAAACAAGCAGGAAATTTTTGATTTATTATGTCAATAATCACTAATCAGCCTACATTCCAGATCCAGTCATTCTTGAACATCAAGACAATAAAACACATAGAGTCATCAAACTAAAAATTAGCCCCCAGAAACGAAAAATAGCATATGAGAACAGATCAGTTATCAGTAATTTACAAATAAGTAAACTGAAAAGTTAACTATCAAACTAATATTTCCAGAGTATACAGTTTGATACCTAAAATTTGCATTAAAATTAAACCCAACGATTGCACACACCTTAAAAGTACGATAACAATTTCAATAATCATGTCATTCCCTTAACGTCCAGATACACCATAGGCGAAAATGCACTGGTTTTAAGGAGAACATTTGATCTTGCTTCGTCTACAAAGTTGCATAAAATCAAAATCACTTATGCAACTTATTATATCTGACCGAAGCTATACAATACAACTTTATTTACAATTAAAGGGGATCAAACAAGGCCCTTGCATAATAACTTAACAAGAAAGAACAAAATTAATCCAGATTGCTACCAAAAAAAAAAAAAAATCGAGTGACGCTGATTTCAGGACCAATTAATGGAAAATATCAGAAATTACAAAGCTATACAACTAAACAAATGAAAAGATCACAAGTTCTGATACAAGATAGTTTAAATTACTCTAGTTTGAATGCAGAATCAATAATATACCTGTCGCGGGTTTGAAAGTTGTCAATGATGGAGGAAAGGCGTGCCTCATCTGCTTCTGAAACGGATGAGAGATCTGCTGCTAGCAAGTTTTTATCCATGATTTTTCACTCTTTATTCTACGATCTGCGTATTATTTATTGTAAGTGCGTTCGATTATATAGCTCACATTTTGGGGGCGGAATTAGGGTTTACGTAGGGTTTAACGAGAACAGAGCCGTCCCAGGGAAATGTACAGTATTTTTTTGGTTTTAAGGTCTTATTTCTATGTACTCCCTCCGTCCACTAAAATTGTGTTCATTTTATTTTGACATGTTGTACGAAAAAGTAAATTAAGTACGTTTATGAATATAATTTTTTTTATTTTCATCGTCCAACTATCACTTAATTACTCAAGCTATCATTATACTTTACTCACAATCAATTATGTTATTCATAAATGGACTTAATTTACCTTTCTGTACAACATGTCAAAACGAAATGAGCACAGTTTTGGTGGACGGAGGGAGTATATCTTAATGTACTCCCTCCGTCCCAAACTCGACTACCATATTGTTGTGTTCGATATAATAAATCAGGATTAATCGAACATCAAAGAGCGACACGTGTAATATTCGAATATAATAATCATACCCGGTGGATGAGTTACTTTTTGTTCGCCAACTAATCAGAATTGCTCGGCCAGCCTACCGAACAAATGTAGCCAGGTCAGTATGTTCGAACTCAGATCTCCTGAAGAACTCCGACATCCTAAAAGGGGCGAACAAAAAGTCCAACCGAACAAAAGATTAATTTTGACGATCAAAAGAGCGTCCTACAGACGAAGTTTGTAGGAAGATCGATCTAGAAGATGAAGCCAGAAACGTGGCAACACCACCGGAGTTCTTGCATGATCCAAAGACTCCAGCACATACTATACCAATCCAGCTCATGCTTGCCGAAGTGATATAAAAGGAAGAAAAAAGAAGAAGATAAAGGTTCAGAAAATAATCCTAAAGAGTAGCTTACAAAAATCCCTAGAGAGGTGAGGAACCAAAAAATTAGAGTTTTTATTCACATATACGAGAAACCCTAGAACTCATTTGCTAATCTGCATCGATTCATCTTCATAAGATGTATCAAGAACTGTACGTGTAAAGCTCGAAATACTATATCCTGGCTTGGTATGCCCCCAGAGTAGTCATTTCTTGACGAACTGGGTCAACAAATCCATCTTATTTACTGTTTATTTTACACGTATATGTTTTGTTTGCGAGTTGTAATCAAATTAGCCACATAATATTCTATCAACCAAAAATGACTCGCGACACATATTACTGTGTATTCGAGTTTTAAGAAAAAAAATAATAAAGTGATAAAGTGTTGGGGTAGAAAGAGTTATTTATTAGTATTTTATATGATAAAGTGATAAGGGTAGTTAGGGTTAAAAAAGTTATTTATTAGTATTTTATATAATAAAGTGATAAAGTGAGTATTTCTATTTAAGGAAAGTGGTAGTCAAATATGGAACGTCCGAAACAAAAATGTGATAGTCGAGTTTGGGACGGAGGAAGTATCAATTAAATATAATATTGAAAAAAAGATATCTGGTCTAGGTTTGTTTTGAGATAATTGTGGATGGGGGAAAATTTATACTTTCAAATTCTAGTAATTGAAAATAAAAAAATATGTAGGTTTGAGACTACATGATTTTGATTCTTTTAATAGAGCCCTATGGGCTAAATAGGGATGGTGACTTATTCAGAATGCAGACTCCTTATTTGCTTGGGTTCGGAAGGTTCACTACTTTCTGAGATGGTGCTTTTGTATTGCTGCTCTGGGTTACTCTCCCAGTTATACGTGGTAGAGCATCCTTGAGAGGTGAAAGGTGTTGGAGAGGGGTTGGTGTTGGGGAATAAGTTGCACAGATCTATTCGGGGTGAATATTTAAATACAAATTTAATTCTTATAATTATTACTAGCATGAATTAATCATATATTAATTCAAATAATAATCCAACATATCATGCATATAATAATTCATGTAAAACCTACGCATGCGGAATTCTACGAGTTTACGTGAACGTACCTCTTGGGATGACAGTGATCTGGCTGATTAGACTAACCAAAAGAACTTCTCAAGTATTCCCTTAGCTCTTGCTCGACTATCCTGTGGAAGGACACTTGTGAACAATTAACAAAAGGAAAATAAATTATGTTGCACCACCTTTGTGGATTTACTAATTTTTCCAGCACATGGAATTGTACTTGGGAATGAAAGAATCATCCCCTATTCATATAGCACAAGGTGGTCGAATTTTTAGGCAAAAAATAATGTGGGAAAATCTTTTCTTGATCTCCAAGAAATCTTGAATATATCTCTTATATTCTTTCTCTCATAATTATAATATTCCACAAAATCCCACCTACTCTTTTATTATGGAAATTTTCGAAATATGATGAGCAAGATTCCAAGATTTGGATCTTCTTGAATTTATGAGATATTCTTGTATTTCAAGAAATACATATCTTCCATAATATATTTTCAAGAAAATCAAGAAAATCTTTCTTGCCCACTATATTCCAAAATTTTCAAAAATCCTCTTATGAATAACCAAGTGGGAGATTTCTTGAATTTAATGAGATAATCTTGTATTCCAAGAATACATATCTTCATTCCATAACAAAATTCAAAGAAAATATTTCTCCCAACTTATCCATAATTTTCGAAAAATACTTGGAAAAATAAGCAACAATATTTATTTTATTTTAATCACCTTTTTTCGGTTATTGGACTATATGTTGGGCTACTTAGGGGGCCTTTAGGAGAATTAAGATCGGACCTTCTAATGGACTTTGAATATCTAATATTGAGCCACAATATTATTCAAGCCTATAAATATTAATTAATTCCACTACATAATTAATATTGCACTATCCATCTTAACCCATATTACAATCAATATGACTCCCGGTTATTATTTCCCATGTTTAAGATTATCTAGCCCATTAATTAATTCAAGCTACTGAAATAGTTTTCCATTAATTAATATCTTTTGTCCTTGGTCAAGGAACGGTTCAACATTATTATCCATACCGGAAACTAATTCCACTTGCAAGATTTGGTATGATAAAGCTTATGAACCTCCCAAGGGGACAAATCAAACAAGCGTACTTGCACACGATTCTTCGTATTAAATCTTAGCAATCACCTGTGACCAATAATATTGCCCAAGATAAAAAGTATTGAATCTCGTTGATTCTCTACCCATGATAAGTCAAAACAATAGTTACCAATCCCACGTGATCCTATTTAAGGAACGAAGATTAAGAAATAACGAACCACTGAGGTCTAATTCTTCCTTATTCAGTTCTGAAGAATTTGTCCTCCTGTAGGTCATATTCAGTGCATCAGTCATGCACTAGTGTAATCTCATGGTCAAGACAAGTCAATCTGAGCCTTACACTTCAACCTTTTACGATGGGTTGTTCATTTCCATCTAGGTCGTGAATGGCGTACTTTTAGTTACAAGGGACTGCTAATTTAATCTTCTGTGATCTGGTATCACTAAATTAACTACAATGTAACACGTACGACTTATTGAACAATTATGCAGTAAATATATGTAACATTCGATAATATTTAAAGCATAAGTGATAAACAATTTATTTCAGTAAATAAGTCCGAAATTCAGTTTTGATTATACAAAAGTAAAAAGCATACTTTCTAGTATAATCCCAACAATCTCCCACTTATACTCAAAGTCGGCTTTTAAGTATACTACAACATATCTCGTGTAGTCTGTGACATCTAATGTCACCTACACGAACCTAATAATTTCTCCCACTTATACTCAAAGCAGATTGGCAACGGTCTTGACACCCATTCCTTCCACATGTCTCTCGAATGTATTCAGAGGCAGACTCTTTGTGAATGGATCTGCTACGTTGTCTTTCGACGCGATCTATGCCACCTCTATATCTTCTCTCTTAACAATTTCTCGTATAAGATATCTTTCCTTCAGTGTGCTTGTTTGACTCGTGGACTCTTGGTTCCCTTGAATTTGCAACTGCCCCTAGCAAATGTTGCTAGACAAATTCGGAACTCCATCCAAGTCCACTAAGAAGGTCTAGAGCCAAATCGGTTCTTTCACTGCTTCACAAGTAGCTACTTACCCGACTTCCATGGTTGAGTCAGTAATGCATTTCTGCTTCACACTCGTCCATTTGATGGCTACACTTCCCAAATGGAAACACATTAACTGAGGCAGATAGTTTCTGGAATCTAAGTCTGATTGGAAATCTGAGTCCGTGTAGCCGATGGGGATTGTACTATCTGACTGATAAATCAACATTCTATCCAGAGTTCTTTTCAGATACTTCAGAATGTTTTTAACTGTCGTCCAATGTTCTTTCCATGGGTTACTTTGATATCTCGCCATCATGCCAACGGCAAAGCAGATATTCGGTCTCGTACACAGCATTGCATACATAAGGCTTCCGACAGCCGAAGCATAAGGAATGTCTTTCATGTCATCTATCTCCTTTTGCGTCTTAGGGGACCTTTTCTTGGATAGATGGATTCTATGTCTGAAAGGTACGAAGCCTTTCTTGAAATCTTGCATGCTAAATCGTTTCAAGACAGTGTCCATGTATGAAGCTTGCGATAAGCCTATCATCATTTTCTTGCGATCTCGAGTGATCTTGATCCCAAGGATGTGTCCGGCTTCCCCTAAGTCTTTCATATTAAACTGTTTTGAAAGCTATGCCCTTACGTCTGATAACACCTTTACATCGTTCCCGATGATCAGAATGTCATCTACGTATAGTACTAAGAATACCAATGCAGTTCCGACATGCTTTTTATACACACAACTTTCAAACTCGTTTTGATCGAACCCATAAGACTTTATAACATGATCAAAAACATTGGTTCCATGAGCCAAACCGCTTCTTCATTTTGCCTGCTTGAGTCCATGGTAGAATGGATTTCGCTTAATGAGCTTCTCCATGTCATGGGCTCCTCCCCATGCAAAACACACACACCGGAGGTAGATTTTACGGAATCTAAGTCGATTGGAAATCCGAGTCCGGTAACCGATGGGGATTTCGATCGATGAAACATTCTATCGAGTTCTTTTCGGACTTAGATGTTCTTTATCAAGATCAATGCTCTTTTCCGGATTACTTTGATAAAGCCACCATGCTCGGCAAAAGATATCGGGTCTCGTGAAAAAAGATTGCATACATAAGGCTTCCGATCCGAAGCGGCGAAGCATAAGAATGCCTTTCATGTCATCTATCTCTTTTTTGTGTCTTAGGGCACATTTCCTTCGATAGATGGATTTACGAAGGGTACGAAGGATTTTAAAAGCTTCAAGGCAAATTGTCTATATATGAATCTTGCGATAAGCCTATCATCCTTCTCTTGAGGTCTCGAGTGATCTTGATCCCAAGGATGTGCTTGGCTTCCCCTAAGTCCTTTATATCAAACTGTTTTGAAAGTCATGCCCTTACGTCCGACAGCACCTTTACATCATCACCGATGAGCAGAATGTCATCTACGTATAGTACTAAGAATACCAATGCAGTTCCGACAAGCTTCTTGTACATACAACTTTCGTATTCATTTTGATCAAACCCATAAGACTTTATTACTTGATTAGAACATTGGTTCCAAGCTCTGGATGCTTGTTTAAGTCCGTAAATGGACTTCATGAGCTTACAAACTAGGTGTTCTTGGCCTTTTTCAATGAAGCCTTGGGGTTATTGCATATAGATCTCTTTATCAAGACTTCCGTTAAGGAAAGCTGTCTTGACATCCATTTGCCAGATTTCAAAGTCGAAATGCGCAGCAATCGATAAGAGAATACGGATGGACTTAAGCATGGCTACGGGCGAAAAAAGTTTCCTCATAATCGATCCCTTCTTTCCGAGTATAACCTTTTCGCCACTAGTCTTCTTGTGAAGGTTTCAACCTCCCGTCCGGTCCTCCTTTTCTCTTGTACACCCACTTGCAACCAATGGGTTTGACCCCATTAAGTGGTTCGACTAGCTCCCACACTCTGTTATGAAACATAGAACCCATTTCGGCTTTCATTGCTGTTTGCCAAGAATTTGCATCCTTGTCTTGGAGTGCCTCGTCATATGTCCATGGGTCTGATTCGTCTTGTCCGGAAATCAAGTCCGAGGACTCTCCTATTCCCATGAATCTCTCGGGCTGTCTTACAACCCTCCCACTCTGACGAGGTTCCGATTGTGAAAGTCGTCGTTTGGTATATCATCTAAGATGATTGGCATTGAGGTTTGCCCTCTTAGCTCATTTAAGGTAATCTCACTTCTGGGTTTTCTTTGATTCATATAGTCTTCTTCCAAAAATCTAAAGTGGGTGCTGATGACAACCTTTTGATCTTCGGGACCATAGAACATACACCCTTTGTTCCCTCGGGGTATCCTACAAACAATCTTAATTTCGATCGAGGATCCGATTTACGGCTTCCTTGTCCAACACGTGGGGTTTGGACACCCCCAAATTCTCATGTGTCTCATACTAGGCTTTGCTTCGTCCACAATTCTTTGGGAGTTTTGGGAACCGATTTGGATGGCACCAAGTTCGGGAATGTAAGTCTTTGTTTCCAAGGCATGACCCCGTAAGCGACTTGGGAAGATCCAGATAACTCATCATAGATCTAACCATTTCCAAAAAGTTTCATTTTCTTCTCTCGCACCCCGTTTTGTTGAGGGGTCCGGATCTGATGAGTGGGATGCAATCCCTTCATCGGATAAGTAGTTCAAAAACTCATCGCGAGGTATTCGCCTCCACGATCAGATCGTATAGACTTGATACGTTTTTCCCTATGATTCTCTGCTTGAGCCTTAAATTCTTTGAATTTCTCAAAAGTCTCAGATTTATGCTTCATAAGGAAAATGTAACCGTACCTTGAGTAATCATCAATAAAAGTGACAAAATACTCATAACCTCCTCTTGCTTTGGTTGACATTGGACCACATACATCTGTGTGAACGATCTCTAAACTTCTTTGGCTCTATTCCCCTTGGCTCCAAATGCCCTCTTGGTCATTTTACCCTCCAAACATGATTCGCAGGTTGGAATTGGTTCAACTTGGAGAAACTCCAGTGAACCGTCTTTCACCAACCTTTGGATCCTCTTTGGATTTATATGACCCAATCTTAGATGCCAAAGAAGTGTCTCGTTCAGGTTTTCTTTTGTCGGAAATAGTTGATGTGTTATAGGATGCATATCGTGAGTGGTGTGCACAGTTAATTGTAAAGAAATTTTCCATCAATGTCCCGTAACAGATACACTAATCATTTCAAGAAATGATATAATTCTTATTAGAAGAAACTTAGTGTCCTTTAATCGAATTTTAGAAACTGAAAGTGAATTCTTTCTAAAACTGGGAACATAAAGATAATCTCAAAAAAAAATTTATCTTCAAAAGATAGGTGCACTTCTCCCACTGCTTTAACCACTACTCATGTAGCATTGCAATGTCTGCTACTTGCGTAGTATTGCAATAATCGTTACTATCGTAGCATTGCAATATCTCGCCACTTCTATTAGCATTGCAATGATTTCTACTTTCGTAACGTCGCCCAGTGTGATGAGGATCTCACTCCCACTAAGTTGCCGGATCATTTTGAACCCGTGAAGCCAACATGATTAGTGGATCTCGTATCAACCACCCACGAATGAGAAGTATACGCCGCTAAACAAGTTTCAACAACTAGTGCGTGAGAATTACCTTTCTTTCCGTCCCTTTTTGGGGTTGGAACAGCAAAACCTCCATTGTCCTCTCTCTCACCGCAGTTTAAGCACTTCCTCTTTGGATTTTCCTTGACATCACAAGCATTCCTCATCTTACCATCGCCCTTGGCAAATGATTGAGTTTTATTGCTTATGGCTTTTGGTCCTCTTCTTTATCTTGCCTTCCCTTGGCCTAGAAGATGAAGACGGACCACTTGCCGTCAAAGCTTGAGTTTGGTGCCCCATCATCATCTCTGCCGAGACCAAAAGCTTGCAACAAATCAGCTAGCGATGCCAAAAATGCTCAAAAACTTTTTGGGCAGAAAGTGAAGTACCAAATTCATCTGAGTCTCCAGATTACAATCTGCACTCAGAATCTCAAGTTTGTTCAGATGGGCCATCTATTTTGAGGACGTAATCCCTTACGGGTTTGCCCTCCACCATTTTCAAATGACGACATCTCTCAAGAAGGTGATCCGACGAGTCCCGCATATTTTGACTCGTCAGTTGGCTCATCTGATTTTTGTGTGTCAAGAATCCACTTGTGCTTTTGTGCAGTTAGGACAATTATAATTTTCGTTTCCAATCAATATAGTTTCCATACATATTGTATTGACTTTAAGTATAATAATAGTGGATTAAAAGGTAACGACATGTTGAACTGAAATAAATAACTATATGCATAAGCACAAGTATATCACAAGATTCGATCACATGCATCATATTAAAATCTCAAAAAAATATGAACATGCATCAGCCAACATCTCAAAAACAGTTTAAATAAGCCACGTGGGGTGGGTCATTATTTAAACTCATTCAAAGAGAGTTACAAACAAAACGATTTACAAACCTTTAATATCCAGTTAATAGTTGGCTCCCTGACTTGACCAATATAAAATTGACGGGGACTTGGGGGAAGTATATGCATATCAATTTTATACCTAAGTAATAACCATGATTAAATCTGAGGATTATTATTTTGTTTTGAACGAGCCTCGTGGGAGGGTCATCGCCGCCACTAGTAATAACCCACAATCATCCATTTGGAATTCATTCATGTGAAAGCTATCTTTTGACCAAATCCGGTAGGGGAATTTCTCCAAAAGAATTCACAAATAAATAAATCATGGAGGTCAAAATTAATTCAATTTTATTATCCGAAATAAAATTGTCAATTAATTATTTAAACATACTTAGTAATTTTGAAGGTGAGATTTTATATTGGGCAATTCTCATGCAAACACATTTAAACAAATTAAATAAAGCATAAGATAACACAAAACAAATCAAGCAAAAGCGAAAAATAAATATATTGGGCACAAATTATCAATTGTCATGGTTTGATTTTTTCTTGGCTTGATCTTGAAGAAAACACGAATCTTGAATTTCTCACTTGATCGTCTCGAAAAACATACCCGCCTTGAAATGCCACGCCAGTCGCGGCTCAAGGATCTGCGCCCAAGATCCGGCCCACTTGGCGGAGTTCAAACCTCGGCGTATTTCGGGTAAGCGTCGCAAGACCGCCCACCCTCGGCAAGCCTTGGTGGTCCCAAGACTTCCTCGGTAGACGACGGGCGTAACCCCGACTGCGATCTTGAAGGCCAAGCCTTATTTCGCCAATAGTGCGCTTTCCGCCGGTACTTTCGGCACCTACGGCGTCTTCGCGGCGAAGCTATGTTCGCCTCGATCCGGCCCGCCGGCTCCGCGCCGCGATTGCACAGGTCGCCACCCGCGGTGCTTCAAGCCCGGATCCTGCGTGCGTGCTCAGATCTCGGCCTCGCCCGTGCCGTACGTGCGTACTACTGGCGATGTCAGCGTCTAGGCAGGCCTCCTTTGGCACGTTTGTTCGACGACACGCCCCACGCCCCGGTTCTGGATTTTGTCCTTTAATTCTTCGTCTCCGTCCTCGTTTTCGATCCGGTTACAATTTATTTACAAAAAATAAATAAACCTAGATCTAGACTAGTCTATTACATTGATCAAATCAAACAAATTCTAATCTATTCGTGGATTTTCTCACGAGGCAAAACGAATCCGAACGAATCGAATTAAAAACCACAATTTATATGCATGCATAAATAAACACATTAAATTCCATGACAATTGGATACCTGCAAAACAGATCTAGCAATTCTACTGTCCAATTTCAAATTTAATGTAAACGAATTAAATTACAATTTTAAAAATTCAGAGCCCGAAACCGTGGCTCTGATACCAGTTGTTTGGGAATAAGTTGCACAGATCTATTCGGGGTGAATATTTAAATACAAATTTAATTCTTATAATTATTACTAGCATGAATTAATCATATATTAATTCAAATAATAATCCAACAACATATCATGCATAAAATAATTCACGTAAAACCTACGCATGCGAAATTCTACGAGTTTACGTGAACGTACCTCTTGGGATGACAGTGATCTGGCTGATTAGACTAACCAAAAGAGCTTCTCAAGTATTCCCTTAGCCCTTGTTCGACTATCCGGTGGAAGGACACTTGTGAACAATTAACAAAAGGAAAATAAATTATGTTGCACCACCTTTGTGGATTTACTAATTTTTCCAGCACATGGAATTGTACTTGGGAATGAAAGAATCATCTCCTATTTATAGAGCACAAGGTGGTCGAACTTTTAGGCCAAAAATAATGTGGGAAAATCTTTTCTTGATCTCTAAGAAATCTTGAATATATCTCCTATATTTTTTCTCTCATAATTATAATATTCCACAAAATCCCACCTACTCTTTTATTATGGAAATTTTCGAAATATGATGAGCAAGATTCCAAGATTTGGATCTTCTTGAATTTATGAGATATTCTTGTATTTCAAGAAATACATATCTTCCATAATATCTTTTCAAGAAAATCAAGAAAATCTTTCTTGCCCACTATATTCCAAAATTTTCAAAAATCCTCTTATGAATAACCAAGTGGGAGATTTCTTGAATTTAATGAGATAATCTTATTTCAAGAATACATATCTTCATTCCATAACAAAATTCAAAGATCTTTCTCCCAACTTATCCATAATTTTCGAAAAATACTTGGAAAAATAAGCAACAATATTTATTTTATTTTAATCACCTTTTTCAGTTATTGGACTATATGTTGGGCTACTTAGGGGGCCTTTAGGAGAATTAAGATCGGACCTTCTAATGGACTTTGAATATCTAATATTGAGCCACAATATTATTCAAGCCCATAAATATTAATTAATCCCACTACATAATTAATATTGCACTATCCATCTTAACCCATATTACAGTCAATATGACTCTCGGTTATTATTTCCCATGTTTAAGATTATCTAGCCCATTAATTAATTCAAGCCACTGAAATAGCTTTCCATTAATTAATATCTTTTGTCCTTGGTCAAGGAACGGTTCAACATTATTATCCATACCAGAAACTAATTCCACTTGCAAGATTTGGTATGATAAAGCTTATGAACCTCCCAAGGGGGCAAATCAAACAAGCGTACTTGCACACGATTCTTCGTATTAAATCTTAGCAATCACATGCGACCAATAATATTGCCCAAGATAAAAAGTATTGAATCTCGTTGATTCTCTACCCATGATAAGTCAAAGCAATAGTTACCAATCCCACGTGATCCTATTTAAGGAATGAAGATTAAGAAATAACGAACCACTGAGGTCTAATTCTTCCTTATTCAGTTCTGAAGAATTTGTCCTCCTGTAGGTCCTATTCAGTGTATCAGTCATGCACTAGTATAATCTCTTGGTCAAGACAAGCCAATCTGAGCCTTACACTTCAACCTTTCACGATGGGTTGTTCATTTCCATCTAGGTCGTGAATGGCGTACTTTTAGTTACAAGGGACTGCTAATTTAATCTTCTGTGATCTGGTATCACTAAATTAACTACAATGTAACACGTACGACTTATTGAACAGTTATGCAGTAAATATATGTAAAATTCGATAATATTTAAAGCATCAGTGATAAACAATTTATTTAAGTAAATAAATCTGAAATTCAGTTTTGATTATACAAAAGTAAAAAGCATACTTTCTAGTATAATCCCAACAGGTGGTTGGTAATGGGGAGTCTATTAATATATAGAAGGAGTCGTGGTTGTTAGATTGAGTGGAGGATGGTAGGGGGAGGACTCTAGTGGAGGAGGGATATGAGGAGTTGAGAGTGTGTGATTTGTTGGCTCTTGACAGTTTGAGGTGGGATCTCGGGGTATTGGATGTTACTGTAGGATTAGAACTATTCCACTGAGTCGTTCCTATAGGTGTGATATCATGTTCTGGAGATTCACCAATAATGGGATCTATTCTACGAGGTCTAGTTATTTTGATGTTTATGAGCGTGTGGGCTCCACTGCTTCCGGGATGGTGGACATGATACATTGACACAAATTTTGGGCGCTTAGGGTTATCCCTAAGATATGAACCCTTTTTGAACGAGGTGTGGTGTGAAGGTTGAGACTGCGGAGCATGTGTTTAGGGATTGTGAGTGGACTCGTGGGTATATGATGTATGTCCTATTATTGTACCTTTTGATGATAGTTTGTTGGAGAGTTGAGTTCGGGGGATGGTTGGCAAGCTAAAAGATGAGACTTTTGGTATGTTTGTAACAATTTTGTGGGCTTTGTGGTTTACTCGAAATGTGTGTGTTTCAGGGAAAGAGATTGAAGGAGAGGGAGGTGGTTGACAGTGTGATTGCGCATCGTCGGGATTATCTAGATGCCCATCCAGTTGCAGATGCGAAGCCACGTAGGGCTAGTCTGGTGACGAGGTGGTGCCCTCCGAGTCGGGGACACTTGAAGCTTAATACAAATACTTTAGTTCGTCATGACCTTGGTTCTGGGATAGCTGGAGTTCTTCCGGATAAGGGAAGTTGTGTGAGATGGTGTTATGGAGAGCTGTGTGATTCTGCTGATGTGGATGTTGCAGAGGCTTTGGCGATTAGACGTGGGATAGAGTATGTTAGAGATAATGGGGTACGTGATCTGTTGGTTAAGTCAAATGCTCAAATTGTGATTTATGTTTTACTTTACCCGAGACAAGATCTCAGTTATGTGGGAACGATTGTTCGAGACATTCAGGATTTGGTTGCTGATTTTGATAGAGTAACTTTTGCTTGTATTAGAAGAGCTGAGAATTATGTAGCCCATTTTCTCACTTTTTATGTTTTTACTTTTGTTACTGCTTTTTTCTCGATCTATGTTCCAGATCTACTATGGAAGCCAATTTTTTGGTCGTTTAATACGATTTTTTATTTCCTATAAAAAATATATATATTGTATGAGACAATTTTATACATAAATAATTATATGTGAGTTTATATTATATCTACCTGAATTAGTACTCCCTCTGTCCTACTATAAGTTTATATCTTTCCTTTTTCATCCGTCCCACAATATGTTTCATGTTTCTATAAGTGAAAAAAGTAACTCCACTATCCATAATTTTTATCCTTACTTTTCACACAATATTACAAAGAATGTCACTGACTACTCCACTAATTACTCCACATAGTTTTTTCCTCTCTTTCAATACCCACAACTACCTTCATTTTTATTATTTTATTATTATTTCTTAAACAA